>JAAAKQ030482882.1:0-22197 GCA_010016005.3 Zanna intricata
AGGCATATGTTTATTGGAAACTTTTTTCTTATTTTTAGATATAGAATCTGTTTCCGAAAGATTGCCGTGCAGTTTTGATACATTCTGTATAACAAAAATTGTTACAAATTCCAATAAATACTGCTGTTAGTATTTTTATTTAAATAACTTTTAATAAAATTAAAATACAGTAGTATGGGTATAAGATTAATTTATTTGATTAATAAAGTAATAGACAGTACATAGATTCTCAAAATATTTTAAAAACTGTTACTGGCTCAAAATACTGGTGTAATAAAAAAACTACTTTAAAATTAATAGTTTTAGCATGTAGAAAGATTTTTTTTAAAACTTGTCATATCTTCACTGATACATATGGGTGAATAGGAGAATTAATAGTGCCTACTTTTTATAATAATAATATTGCTGAAAAAAAAAAAACCATTAGCTTTATTTAATATACTGCTCATACTGAGAACCTGTTTTGGAAGTTATTTTGCATCTGAAGTATAGTTGCGTAGAGCTTCAAACATTTTACTCATATTGAAAAACAAAAAAAAATTGTATTCTAAAGCAAAATGCTTATTCTTAAGTGAATAAATTAATGTTGAAACTTATCTGAATTTTAATTTTTTGGTCGTTTATATTCTGAGCCAAAATCTTGAAGAATAGAAAATTTATACTAACTACTATATTTATAAGATCTTGTAAATTATGTATAATGTCTATTATATGTTTATTAATTAATTAAAATAACATTTAAATCAAAATTCACACCCAGTTGACTCCTGTTAAATATTAACTAAATACTACAGGTTAATGAATTAATTCATACTTGCACCACAGTTCCTTAAAACATTTCATTCTACAACATAACCAATGCCTTATATAATAAAAAAATTCTATAGATAATTGATTCGATTCAATTTTCCATCAAACATATTGATCTTAAAGGTACATAATTACCATAGTTGTACAACCTTCAAAATGTTTGACTTGCACCCTATTCAATTTTCCATCAAACTTATTGATCTTTGTGGTACATAAATACCATAGGAATTTGACTTCACCACTTTTCCTTTCATTGGCTTATATCGTGCTCAGAAAAAGGCCTTAAAATGGTCAAACTGGAGTTTACTATTCATGAAACGACTGGGGTTACACTTAAAAAAATTACACCACTCTGTGTGAATTGAAAAAGAGTTTATAAACACTTAGTCAACCAGGCATCAGCGAGTCAATCATTTGAATCGTAGAAATCAAGCAAATAGGATTAAATTGTTTTCCTCAACAAATCACTACTCCACAAGGAAAAAATCCCAGCTTCATATTTTAATAACCTAGATTAGCATGTCTGTTGTCATGAGCCAATTTTAGATTTGGTGATGAAAAAATGATGATGAAAAATTTGGTGAAAAAAAAGTGATGAAAAAACAAACAAAAAAAAAAAAATTGTTAAATTTTAATGTTAAATAGTGATGTCAAATAAAGAGAATAAATGAATTAATAATAAACATTCTTGAAATAAATGAGTACAGTTTTTTTTATTATTGAGCATGATTATAGTCTATTTATAGGAACGACACTAAATGATACATTTGTTTTTCTTCTATTTAACATAAACAGATTTATATTATCATTACACATTAATTGTACAAACAATTGTTTTACTGAGAATTAAAATTATTTTTACTTATTTAGTTTATAGTTAATACAGTAAAAGTCTGTTTTTTAATTACAGTTATGAAATTTCTCATATTTACAATCTTTAATTGGGATCATTTACTTGAATGGTTCAATTAACTTTTCTATTCCTTTCTCTTTTGCTTTAATATTGTAATCTCTGTACTGCTGTTTTACTTAATAATTATGAAATAATATTTATTTAATATTGTATGTTTTATTGACAACTCCTACCTGTACTTTTTGCATCAAATGTTAATTGATATTTTTTTTTTAATATTCTTTTTCTGTGAGTATTTATTAAAATAAATGTTTGACTGTTTGCAACTAATTTTCAAGGTTATTTTTGATAGCAACACATTCTGTCTTTAGCAGTCATTCAGTATTTCTAATTGCATTTTTTCTCATCTACTTAAATGCTGAGGAATTCATATGTTACATAGCAAAACCGCAGGGTAGATAACTTTTTCTTTAAGTAAATGGCTTTTATTAATGGGAAAACCTTGAAAGTTATCTCCTCTTGAAAATCAAGACCTTTGCTAAAACTTGAATCCTGGACTGTTACTTGCTATTGTTACTTTGCTATTGAGCCAGTCGTGCAACCATTGGAAAGCAATAACAGAAATGAACTCCATATCAAATAAATATACAAGAATATTAAAATTACTGCTTAAAATAAACAAATCAGATAGACTTATTAAACATATTACCTACACTTCTGTAAACTAATTAGTAAGACATAAAATTGTTTAAAAAAAAAAATGAAGAATTGGTCATTCATAAAGAACAAACTTTTTCAACTTAAAAAATAAAAAATATTTTACACCTACTCAATATATAATTGTTTATATTATGCTATTTGACAAACATTAAGAAATATATGCACAAGTGTAGATAATAATGCAATCATTAATTTAAGAAATGCAGAATTGAATTAATCTATGTAAAAAAAATACGTTATAAACTAAAACAAGGGCATACAAACTTTTTCTGTTCCTATGAAGTTAAATGATGTGAGAATAATGGTTTTTATTCCCTATTAGTGGCTGCTGTATGACAAATGTTCTAGCCAATTCTTACTAATATACCTTAAAAAGTTACAAAATTACTGTGAAACTTTATCTTGATGTCAGTAGGTACTTTTGGATTGATCACTTTTTTTTGGTCTGTAGCCTAGTAATGTAAACAAACTATTTTTTAATATGGTGATGTCAAGGTAATTAATAAGTCCAAAATAAATTTTGAAATTGACAGAAAACCTACTACACAGATGGCATGACGTATATATATATATATATATATATATATGTTTGATAACTTAATGCAATAATAGCATCCATGCACATTTTCAGCCAACATTAATAAAATAAATGTAATGATAAAAAAATTAACATTTTCAGAAAATAACGTTTTGTAGTGCTTTTGAAACAATAGTCAAGGTTATGCAGCAAATTTACAAAGCAACAACCCAGGAGTAAGTAAGTTAAATTGCTATAAATGTTATATTAACAATTTGGTTGTACATTCCACATGTATCCAATGTCTTATATACTACATCAAAATCAATTTTTTTATAATTACTTCATAAAGACAATACATAGCATCCCTGATTGTATTAATCAACATGAAAATTTAATACAATTACTATTGAATTTGAAAAAATGCATTGATTTTATTTGTCTTCACAGTTAAATATCTCCTGGATTTTTTCTTGCCACCACTACTGGGAACTCCAGAGAGTTGATAATAACTGGTTGAAATCCTTTGGAGAGTTACTACCATTGAAAGCAAGTTATTTGTATAAAGAAAAAAGTTTTACTATTCTAATGTTTTATTATATTGTGTTCAACAAATAAAATCTATCTTGAGAACTAAAAAGTTTGTCACTGGGATGTTTTTATTATTATAAATACTGCACACTAGTTAATATAACACATTAAACTTTTATTAGAACTGCAATCTGTTGTGGAGCAGTACAATCCCAAAATGACGAAAACCACAAAGTAAATTTGATAATGAATTATACTGTTTACTTTCAAGACACTGGGTTCAATTAACAGCATTTTTCATAAAAGTCGGTTGTAGAGGAAGGGGTCAACCACACAATTGGGTTAGTAAAAGAGTATAATTGCAGCTCTGAAAAAAGAAATATTCTATCATTAAGTGTGAAGGCTCCAGAAAAATGCTGACTGCTACAAAAATATAATTACAATATCTTAAATGGTGCAAATTTTAATTTCAATATACCGCTTCTCAGCCATTTGCGTTAATATAAATATAGTGGGAAAATAAGGCGCCATGTGCAAGAATAATAAGTGTGTAAGTAGCTATTTTTAGTATATTGATAAAACTGCTTGTTATACATCATTATTTTAAATAAAAAAAGATCAAAGTTGCGAATATTAGATATTATGCCATGGCTTTAGTGACTGAAATCAAATTCTTTTGATGCAAAATTGAACAGAAAAATAAATTAAATACCCAGTTCTTACTGGTAAAAACGGGAATTTATGAATTCCGTGTACAGCATATTTTTTACGAATAGAAACTGAAACTGATAATTCATACATTTACATCAAGAATATTAAAAGCAAAATCTTCTAGATGTTCTATGTTTCTTTTTTTTAGTTATCTCTTGATTGTGGCTATTACTGCGTTGTCGTTTTTCAAAATATAAAATTCTAATATCATTAATATTGTTTTAAATAACTAATCAAGAACACAAGCAATTTTGTAAGTAATATTGACTGAATGAATGTCAAATCTGGAGAGCAGTGACATCTTTTCGGTTGACGTCATTTCCAGGCGTGGTGAATGAAAATGGATACCACTAGTTCAATGTC
Organism: Zanna intricata; assembly: GCA_010016005.3. Taxonomy (NCBI): domain Eukaryota; kingdom Metazoa; phylum Arthropoda; class Insecta; order Hemiptera; family Fulgoridae; genus Zanna; species Zanna intricata. The sequence goes on from JAAAKQ030482882.1 coordinate 4,506, forward strand.
TGGTGTTGTCAAATATGATGCGACTGAAACAGGTGTGTTTTTTTAAGGCTCAGTTTTAAATTAATTTTATACTTATTTACTTTTAGTGTTGTGTGCATGAAAGGATGTGCAATGTTGTGTAGGGGCTGAGAACCCTAAATCATCGAATTTATAAGAACATCGTCGAGATGTAAGTAGCATTCCTTCGAAGAAAATGAACCCTGAGGCCATTAGGCGTAGAAGTTTTTAAAGTTGCTCGGCCAGATGTATTCGAAATTTAATCTGTTTTTTTAAATGTTTCTTTAATAAAACTTATTCTTATAATAACTTTATTATTATTGGATTATCGTGTTAATCAATTGTCATCGATCGAGAAAGTGTGCAATGATATTTCGAAGTGAAGTTGTAGGCCAAAGATAAAATTCACTGAAGAGGTGAATTTTTATTACGTACTACTTTAAATTGTGTTATTATGTTATGCAAATAAAGGCATGTTCCGTTTTTAAAATAGGAGTGCTGGCGTAAATTTTTGTGTTTTAATGTCTTAATAATGCATTAAATGTTCTGTATAGAATATTTTGACGTATATAAGTGATCGTTGTTTGTAATTTAATGTAATAAATTGTTTTTAAAGGTTCTTGAAGTTATGATTAGTACTATTAATGATTGTTTATTTATTTTTTGAATATTAACCTTAGAGATAAGTTTGATTTCATATGTTTTCATTTAACATTAATAGAAATTTACAAACTTTAACTCTGTCTACGTGAATTTATTTGTTATTCTTCCCTGAAATGGATTGAGGTATTTAATTTTAACAGAAAAATCGTGATATTAAGTAATAAACATAATTTAGTTGAGTGTACTTTCTTGTTTTGACATTTCATGTATTTATTTCTTTCAGTTAAGTTTGTAATTGGATAGATTTTTATTTATTTTTTTAAGTTATAGTGAAGTTACTTGTATTATATTACTTGCATAGTCCACATTTATTTTAATTTGTTTTTCTGTTGATAAAAAAATATTTACTTAAAAGTAACATTTAGAATTTGTAAATATTTTGTTTTTAAACTTATGACGCTAGGTCTGAAGTTAGTATTTTTACTGGTCAGTGAATTTATGTGTCAGTTGCATTGGATTGCAAGTATTGTGTTACCTGATATTCTGTTCATTCAGAGCCATTTCTATACATATATATCCTTTAATATGGCTCTGAATACTAGATCGTGGTTACTGGTGTTCTTTGGTGGTTGGGTTTCAATTAACTACACTTTCTCAGGAGTGGTTGACATGAGATTGTACAAGATTACACTTCATTCACATTCATAAATATCATTCTCATTCATCCTATGAAGTAATACCTTACAGTAGTTCTGGAGGCTAAACAGAAGAAAGGGAAGATATATATATAATTTTTTTTTTTGGAATTTCTGTCTAGTTTTAAATTTCTTATTGCTGTTCTTAAATTTAGCTTAGAATTCTAGTAATGTTTTCTAACATTTCTTTCTTTATAGAGATTATGTGCCAGTCTGAGTTAAGATAATGACTGTTGAAGCTGTTCTTTAATTAGTTTGATTTGCTGAATTTTTGAGCTTTTTTGTCACTTGATCTTTGATAGCTTAGTTTATATATAACATATCTTGTAATACTCTTTCGAAGCATTTTAAAATCACAGTAATAAAATATAACTGCCTTTTAATACCATAACTATTACCACTGTAGGAATAATAATATATGTTTGTCATAATTGATGTTTTAGGTGTTTGAATGATTTAGATACATGAAGTATCTATAATGTGCTTATATTGTAAATAAATGATATACAAATAAAACAAATCTTCTTCAGCAGATGTACCTCTAATAAACATTTAGCGAGAAAGTAGCCTAGTAGTTATGTAAATATACTGAACTATATTAAGTACCTGCATGTTGATGCAGAATAATTTATGTTTATAAAAACATTACATATTACTGTTTAAGGTCATAGTTTTTTTAGCTGAACTTAAAAAAACAAAATGTTGGTTTTTCCACAAAATTTAAGCATAAAGAATTGTGCTATTGAAGTTTAAAAGTTAATTAGAATTTTGTAAAGAAATATGTTACTTTTTTTATTATTAATTAATAATATTTGCCTTATTTCTCATAAGCTGTATTATGAAAGTGTTAATTTTGTATAATTCCTTTATTTTTGTTTTGTTTTCAGCTTGTATAACTACTTTAGACATCTTGTACCATTAAAGTTTGATTCACTCCATATGTACATTTTAGATAATTATATGCAATTATGGACTCTCATTCACTTTTAATGAAATTTGATATATATCAAATTTCATTAAAAGTATATATATATATATATAAATAAATATAAAGGTATATATATATATATATATACCTTAGTTACGACCTAAGTTATATTTTTTATAATTGAAATTAATTGTTGGAAATGTCAACCGAGTTACATCTCCTCTAAGTTACACAGTACTGTCATTAAAGTTTTGTAATTCGGCGCTGTCCAAGTGTGATATACATTATATTAATAATGATAATTATTATATATTATTAATTATAAGACTAAATAATTGGTTATTGTATCAAATTAGAGACAACTTAAAAATCGACCAATTTAATGTTTAAGGTTAGTGAGCAAAGTGAGTGTTAGGTTATGTTGATATCGTACAAAGCTCAGTTCATAGAATTTTGAGTTACCTGACATAACTGTAACCTTGATCTAAAACTAACTAAATTCATTTAAATTTTGCCTAAATAAACTTATTTACTCAATTAATAATGTATATTGTCGATTTACCAAAAGCCACACCTTAAGCTTAACTTTACTTAATATAGTCTTAAGTGAATGTTATCTCATTCTTAACTTAATTTCTCTGAAACCAAATTATTTAGTCTGAAAAAAAATGTGTATTAGACGAGAGAGTGCTGAATTAGAAAATTTTTGGTGAGGGTACTGAATTACTTAACAATGGATGTGACTTTAGTGAAAGACATTTCTAACAAATAATTTCAGTTTGTAATAAATTATTTAGATACTAAATAAGGTATATTCCAAGTTTCATTAAGATTGGAGGTGAGTCCATAATTGTATATAATACCTAGTTCTATCATCATGATAGTTGAGTGTGGCATTAGATTATTTCTGATTTATATTTAGGGGAATGTGGCAAAATGCTCACCCCTACTGTTTCTGTTTGCATGATTTGATGGAAATTGACCATATTTGTGGGTGTAAATTCATAATTTTATGTATCTGAGCTTAACCTATTACAACATTAAATAAATTTGCATTCAAGTAATTTAAAACTGATGAATTTTATTATTATTATTATTACTTATTTATTATTAGTATATAATATAATTCAGATCTTTTGGTGGGAGGGGGGGGGGTTCTATCATCTTTGCCTTTACAAATCGTATAAAGCTTGGTATTTTGTACTTGATACAAAATTGTTTCTTTTCATCCATTAAAACAAAAAAAAGCAATTAGGGTAATTATAACTGGGCATAGGCCTGTAATTATCAGAGTATGAATTAAAAATAAACATAATGTTGTTTTAAACTCCTAAATTTGTGATGTGTGAAATTCCCCAAAATGTTTATTATTATTCATAAAGCTATATAAAATTGTACTGGAGAGGGAAGAGATTAAAATTTAAAAATCACTATTGTGAGTAAAGTATTTTATTTTATGTAAGGTGCTGGTTTGGAGCTTTTGTTTACTTTATATAACAACTTAAAAGAGACTTTGGTGTTACATTAGAATAACAGAGATATGTCTACAATCTGTCTGATTTTGAATCATATTTGTCATTAAATTTGTACTTTTACTTTAAAATGTATACTTTTCAGCTGTTTTTACTTAATGCATTTTTATTGTTTATGTAAAATGCATTTTTATGCTTTTTAAAAATATTTCTCTTATTAATAAAAGAATTAAAATGAATAGATTTCACTTGTATTTTATAAAGTTGAATATATTCATTCTTATATGTTGGTTTTGTGTTTTCAGGATGATGAAGAAGATACATGAATATAATTAGTGATAAAAAGACGCCACACCTAAATTTGTGATTTTCTTAAGACTTTTAAAGTGTGTTAAATATGGTTCCTTGTTAATTTGTTAGTTGTAGATACTAAGAGTTCTATTTATTGCTGTTTTAAAAGTTTTAGATTAGAAGTTAGAAATGAAGGACACTATAAATTTATGTTTGAACAATGTGAATGTTAGTGTTTCCAGTTCAATAGTGATTGCTTTTTTAGATAAGTGTAATGTTTCGGGTACTGGTACATAATTAAATATTTTTAAAAAATGTTCTGATAATAGTGAGTTGTGATTTATTGTTAAATTTTTTAAGATGAATAACATTTTCATCTAGTAATGTAAGGTTATTATTAAATATTCATTTACAATTTTTTTTTTTATATATATATATATATATTACTAAGTTTGAACTGGAACATATAAAAAAAATTGTGCAAAATGTCATTCTTAAGTAATTTGAAAAAGGTTTTACATCTTGGTAACAATGAATCTAAAAAGAAAAAAGTGTTTAATAATATCAAAATGGACTGTGATCCTGAAGAGTTCTGGGAGATGATTGGGGAACTTGGTGATGGTGCTTTTGGTAAAGTTTACAAGGTAAGTTTTTAGTTTTGATATTTATTAATACTGTTTTATTTATTTATTTTTCAAAATTAAATTATTCTGTAATCTGTATTATTTTTTAATGGTTACCATTTTTATTTAGAAAATTTTAAAGGAAATAAATTAATTGTTCAACATTTTATTTCAATAATCATCATAATTAATAACCCAAATAATATTTGTAATGTTTAATGTTGTATTGATTCCTGAAAACAATCTGTTAACAAATTAAGTTTTTAATATAGATTTTAAAGAATTTATTAATGTTATTAGTGCCATTTTTTTAGCTCGGCTTTCACATGCCCACTTAGCACATCTCATCTCTTTAGTACCTTTTTTTTATAAACATGGGGAAACAAAAAAATTGTTAACGATTAGACAATAACCTAACAATAACTTTAAACTTTAATATAATTTGGTTTATTGAATGGTTTGAACATTAAGAAAAGATTTCTAAACTTAACTCTTTAGAAATTAGGTCAGCAAAATCATTTTTTGTCATTTAATATTATTTAAGAAATGTAGCTGTTTCAATCCATTAAAAGTATTTGTTGATGAAATTTTATATTTCAGTGGATAAGTTTTATCCATTATGGATAATTAATTATACAAGAGTGATATTTTATTTAGCTGGCTCTTTTAATTTTCTTTTTGTTTTAATAATATCATAGATTCATTCAAGTTGCCTAATTGAGTAAGTCTGATGGGTCACTTTGTTAAATGGAAAGGTACAATTTTTTATTATCAGAAACAGTCTGGATTGTACTTGTACGGAAAACTTTGCCAACAATTCCCCCACCATGAAACTATGTAGGCTTCAAGGACAGAGTTATGATAAGTTGTATTTACATACTACTGACTCATTTCAATAACATGGAAATTGCAACATTAGTATATAGACCCTGAAATTAAATGAAATAAAAATGACTTTTCTTCATTTTGTGTTGTGTTTAAATTATTTATGATTTCATTCTTTTTCTCATTTTAATTGTCAGGTGATAATCTTATTATTTTCATTCTTTCAATTTGACAACACTTTTACTCTGTAACAATTACTTATTTTTAGAAAACCACATAGCACATAGAATCATGTTTGATTGAAGGTGTAAATATGTCATATCTAAAAGGACACATCATTTTTATGTAACATTTAAAAAATTTGTCGTTTATTCTATCAATTTTTCAGGTATTATGTCTTAACTTAATTATATTGGCTGTATCAATTTTGTGGGTAATTTTATACATTTTTATTGGAATATATAGCATTTTTAAAACAGATTTGCTACTGTAATTGTAACTCTTTACCAATGTCATTTGGATTGTCCTCCATTATCCTCTCCCAATTTATTTAATCCATTTTCTGGCAGAAAATTGCACTAGTTTCCGGAAAAATTTCTGAATTTTTAATTTATATTAAAAAAATTAATAAAAAATTTGCAAAAATCACCAACATTCTTTTAAAAATATTTAAAAAAGGAAAAATTGGATGATTATATATAAATTAATGAAAGCTGAAATAGGTAATACTATTTGAAATTTTAAATAACATGTTTATTTATATGTGAACACAACTATTTCTTGCATATGCTACAAAGTAGCAATATCTTCCAAAATTGGTTAAAATGTATTACAATCATTCATGTTCACTTTATTTCTAACCATAAGAATCCCAAGAAGCTGTACAGAAATTCTCTTGCTTTGCCTGACTTATGGTGCATTTTATTTTTGGCTGCTCCCCAGTCATCAATTTTTGAGTTTGTGCCCCCCCCCCCCATAAGTAGATCAATGAAATTTTGTGAATGGTTCTTAGTATTATGTACATAATTCCTGTTTAAACTATGTATTCTACTGTAATCTGCAATAATATAACTGCAGAATGATTATCTACTGCAAACATGAAATATTTTCCAATTCCATGACCTCTGTCGTCCGTTGCTCCTTGGGTCTCTGCCAATGTTCTTCCTTATTAATAGAGATTTGTCAATCTCTAGTGTGTCAGACCCAAACCTACCAGTATAGTGGTGAACTCATCATTCGCAAATTAGTTGATTTTGAAGTTGAGAGTTCTAAGGTTCAGATCCTAGTAAAGGCAGTTAAGTTTATATGGATTTGAATACTAGATTTTTGATATGGGTGGTTTTTGATGGTTGTGTTTCAGTTAACCACACATCTCAGAAATGGTTGACCTGAGACTATACAAGATTACATTATATTAACATTTATACATATCATGCTCATTCTTCTTACAGTGGTTTCCGGAGGCTAAACAGAAAAAAGAGAATGTGTCAGATTCAGGTCACCAATTACACAATTTGATTTTAAAACCCTCCCAGCACACACTTCTTGCAGGTAATTTAGCCAGTCGGACAGCTGTGTTGTGGTTGATATTTAATTGGCATTCACAGAAGTTTCATTTCATAGTTCCATGAAGAAATTAAATAAAATTCTATCAAGGCTTAGTTTAGAGTTCTGCAACTAAGTATTGGACTGCATTTGCAAGTCGACTGGCAAACCTTGTTCTTATGCCGCCACTATTCTCTGTAATTAGAAATTACACAGTTTATGTTCTGGTAAAAATGCCAAAATGTTGCAAACAAATTAATACAGTTGATTTTATCTCTTGATAAAACAAACATTTCAAACATATTAGCAGGAAGATCTCTAACAATGCCAAATCGTAATTACACAATAGAATCTGCAGTATGATGACATAATCTGATATATGTGAACATATTTGTTGAGAACTATCTTTAACTTATGTAGGAATGAACATGAGCTTAAGTTATAGATTTCTTAAATACAGTATTTTATAAACTGCAATAAATGTAATATACATTGTGGGATTATGGTGTTTGACAGACTGGGGAGAGGATAATGAAGGACAACAGTCATTTGTTTCATACATAACATACATGTTAAATTAAAGCTTTTATTCCTTAAAAATTGTTACTTTAAAAACGGAATTAGTAAAAGAAAATTACTCTGGAATTTGGTGTCTTAATATCTCCTTTGCTTTTTTAAGAACTGTTCAGAATTTACATTCTTTTGAACAATTTCTTTTTGTCTTAATTGTTTAACATTGTTCCCCATACAGTATATACAGTCACTTTAATGGTTTCTATAAACTATTTCTCCTCAGGTGTATATAAAAAAATTAATGTATTTGAAGGTTAATTTATTGTATCCCTCTCCCTTAACAACCAATGTTTTGGCTTTTAGCAATTACAAATTGGTAGTTTTAGTTCAGATTTTTTCATTATTGTTTTAAATTATGGCATTTATTGTTTAACTTGTAAGTGCTCAAATTTTCTCCTTCAACATTGCAGTATGTTTTGAACCTTTAATATTATGACACAGCTTACAACACAAAACCATATCTGCATAAATTTCAGTAAATGCTTCTGAGATGAGATGTCTCTTTTAATTCATCCACTGTGTGTGTATTTCTTTCATAAACCTTGTTTTTTATGATACCCCCAAAAAAGATATCCATTGGTCTTAGATTAGGTGAATTTAGTGGGGATTCTATGCTGCCTTTTCTTCCGAATCAATGTTGTAGAAAGATTTGATTAAGGAGTTCCTTACTCCCAAAGCATAATTGGGAGATTCTTCATCTTGTTGAAATATTAGTTTGGTAAAATTAGCCTTGGTTCTGAGTAGTGGCACTACTACATCATGAAGAATTTCTGGTTAATTAACCCCCATCCACAGTTCCATCAAAGAAAACTGGTCTGACAACACCTTCACTGGACATTGCACTCCACATTGTGATGCCCCAGGCTAGTTCAGTTGAGAAATGATGGTAACATGAGGATTGTTATCAGCCCAGTACATACCATTTTGCCTAATCACATGATCTGACAACTTGAAGCAAACCTCATCTGACCAAATGCTGTTACCCAGAAGGTCTGGTTCCAAACTGATTTGGTCATGCATCAGTTCACAGAACTGCAGTAAGGAATCATTCCCCAAAAGACCATGCACCAGTTGTGGAATATGTTTTTAATTTAAACTTACACATTAGACATTACAAGGATTTCTTTGGGCTGTTTTCATAAAAACAACCTATTAAAACAACCTTCATCTAATTACTTCAGTCACAGAAGGACTAGGACATCCAGATTTCAGTAAATTTGACCACGAACCTGTGCTTCTGAATTTATTTCTCATGTAATAAATTGCTAGCGTGGAGGTGGGGCAAGTGTTACAAGCTTCTTGCTGTGTTGTGCCCACCCGGTTTGAATTTTCACAATCCAAATACTGGTTTAATGTCCACTTTCTTTGCTCTGGAGTTGTTGTTTGCCTTTGCTGATAATTATATATAAAAAAATCAAAACTGACATTTGAAGAAATAGCTGTGAGCAAATAACTGTAAGGCTACTTTTGGCTCACCTGCATAACAATTCTTATTTATTGATATTCATTTTTTGATGAAAGATCTTCATTGCAAAAATGATTATTGCCAGTTCTAAAGTTTAAGTTAATGCCTTTGTAATGAAATAAAGAAAAATATAAATTGTCATTAGTTAAATCTGTGGAATTATTTTTTGCCCTTAAGATTGTTTGGTCATAGAAAAAACCAAAATTGTTGAAGGGTTTTTAAATTTAATGGAAATATTTTAAGTTATTCTGTTGTTAAAATTATTCCTGTAAAATTACAGGTTGATTTACCATGCAGCTGTTAAATGATATTTTTAAAAGCAAGTATTGATAAATTGAATTATAAATAAACTATTTATAATTTTTCCCTTCTCTTATCAACTGTTAAAAGGAACTAAAAATTCATATATATACTTCATCATTTAATGTTTATAGTTTCTTAGTTGTTACATTTGTATTATGTAACACTACATGTAATAGAATTGTATATTTCCTAAATTTTAAATTTCTAAAATTAGTAGTACATTAAAAAAATAAACAGTATTGCATGTTATTGTTATCTTTTGTGTTCAAGTTTATTTAATTTCATTGCTGGATTAAATCTTCATTGATCTTATTCATAAATACTTTTTAAGTTTATTTATTTTATAGCATTATTTTACTTTCCTTTTGTCATTTAGTTTTTACAGATCCAATTCGGTTAACGATGTTTTATAACATGAGTCAATTTCTCAATCTCTAGTTATTCTGTATTCTATAAAAATATGTAATAATATTAAAGTGTGAGATGAGTTTTCTTAGAAAAATGGAAATTCTCAAATTTTTATAAATTGTTATAGTTAAAATTCTAGTGACAGTTGTCATTAAATGTGTTTATTTATATATGTACTGTGATGTCAATAAATATTAAATCAATTTTAATGAAATCATCTACTTTTATATAATGAAAATCTCTATTTTTCTGGTAAAATAAATCATGAAGCCCCCATAGAAATTTAAAATATATAACTTGCATATTTTAATTTCAACCTAATGTACATTTATTAAAACTTGATTGGACCATAGGCAGGTTTTTCATTGCATTGATTACTTAGAGTAAGGAAATAAATGTTTTTAATCAGTAATATCATTTGAGGGGGAAAGGTTGGTCCTAATGAAATAAACTAGTGACTGTTGCTTGGTTAAGGTGAATTTCTTTATTATTATAATCCCCCAATATATTGATTGAAAAAAGTTTTTTTCAAACTTCATAAAAGGAAGGAGTTAACATCATCTAGGCCCATACATATTTTTTATTTATGTTCAAGCTCTATTTTCTGATGACCAATTTTTTTCTTTTTGTAAAAGTACTCAGATTGTGATTTCTTTTTTAACAAAAATCAAAAATAAACTGTTTGCATAGACTATTTGAAGATATTTTTAATATCTTCATTCTGTTCTATTTAAGCATAATATTACTTTTACCTAATTTCATTATAAGAAGAGTTTTTGTGAGTATCTAAAAATTTGAAAATGTAGGCTAAAAAAAAAAATACATGTTGCAGAAAGTTTTTTTTATTTCCTTGAATTTCATACAAGGAAGTATTGCAATCATGAAAAATGCTGATTTTTAGATTTCAACAGAAATATCTATTTTGACTATCCCTGAATCCATTTTGACTAATTTTGGTGTGACGTCTATACATACGTACATACGAGGTATGATAAACATGCGGTGAATGATTTTTATAGCAGCAATTACTTACGCTGCATCTATTTCAACTAGTATGTCTCATACCTTCATGTGCAGAGACAGGCAGTGAACACGTTCTGGCTTGTCAGTCTGCTTCTATAGCCACTACAGTGAGGTCGTGTTTGAAGTGTCTGTCGTGAAATATGGATCTTGAAGAATGCATTAACATTAAATTTTGTTTCAAGTTGAAAAAAGTGCCAAAGAAGCTTACGAAATGTTAAAATCAGTGTATGGTGATAATATGGTAACTTTGAAGACTATTTATAAGTGGTATGAGCGATTTAGAAGTGGAAATGAAGTGTTAAGGATGAGGAACAGTCCTTCGACCTTAAACAGCAGATGAAAATGTGCAGTAAGTGGCCAAACTCGTTCATTCAGAAGGCGAATTACTATTCAAGAGCTTACTGAAGAACTTAACATCTCCTTTGCACAGATCCGTGCAAAGCATTTTAACAGACGATTTGCAAATGAAATGAGTGAGTGCCAAATTTGTTCCGAGACTTTTGAGTGATGAACAAAATGAAAATCGTGTTTCAGTTTGCATGGAATAGAAGGATCGTCTTCATGCAGATGCAGAGTTCATGGCCAAAGTTGTTACTGGGGTTGAAAGTTGGGTCTATGGCTATGATCATGAGACAAAAATTTAGAGTTCTCAATGGAAAAACAGTAACTCACCTCGCCCTAAAAAGGCCCGTCAATCAAAGTTGGAACAACAAGGTCATGGTCATTGTTTTTTTCAGTTGTGAAGGCATAGTGTGATCAGAGTTTGTTCCAAGGGGAAAAACTGTAAACTTCGAATTTTACAAGGGGGTACTGGAACGTTTGCAAAACGATGTGTGAAAGAGACCTAAAAATGGGCCAACGGCTTTCTTCTTTATCATGACAATGCGCCGTGCCACAAGTTGCTTTTGATTCGCAAGTTTTTGGCCACTAAAAGTCTTCCTGTCTGTCTACATTTTCCTTACTCACCAGATTTAGTACCATGGGACTTCTGGCTCTTCCCGAAAATAAAAAATGTGCTAAAAGGGAAACGTTTTGACACCATTTCTGACATGGAGAAGGCCGAGAAGTTGTGGATTCAACTTTGGGATAAGTGTATTGCTAGCCAAGGACAGTACTTTGAAGGAGATTATTTCATATTTAAGGTATCTTTCTTACTTTGTTTTTTTATAACATAATTCACCGTATTTTTTTATCACTCCTCGTATCTCACATAACTCAAAAACTTATTGCCTTAGAATATTGAAATTTTGTATTTAGGACTTTTGTAATATCTAGTTGTGCACCTCCCCTTATGATTGCAATCGACTGAACAAAAAAAAAGAACTGGATTTTGGACATTTTCGTAACTGCAGTAGTAAGACCTCATTGAAAGATTTTCAGTGATAAGTGGTACATATTTTCATTGTTTTGAGTTATAGCCAAATGAAATTTCAATTAATGAAAATATTACAAGAAGCAAGAGAATCTTACAAGGGCAAGGCACATTGGGTTCAAATCCAACTTAAACTCCTATTCATTTTACATTTTATGTACTTCTCATTTTTAAAAAATGTGTATATGAAATTAGGCATATAAGGAATCATGTAGTGTCCACATCAGATTTGGTGAAACACCTGATTATTTAATATTAATTGAAAATTATTATTTAGAATTATGTTATTTTTATTTATGCATTTGCTTCAGTCTATTTCTGTTTTGTTTTTGTTTTAATTTTGTTGATGTTTTCATCATAATAATTTAAAGAACATAGAATTAGATAGATAAAAGACATTTATTGAAATAGTAATAAGGGACTGTTACTCTAACCTAATATTTTAGGTAAGGTTGTAGAATTAATAATTCAATTCAGACCAAAAAAAAAAATGAAGCAAAAAATGTATATAATTTAACACGCGTACAAGGAAGTCATGTGTCCACATCAGATTTTTTTTATCTATGTTAATAGGATGTATGTGTTTTTCCTCTATATTCATTTTTATATTTTTATCAATATGCAGAGTGCCATTTTTTTGTGAAATGATCTTTTGCCTGTACAAACATTTTTTTTTATACAGTAGTTTCCCATGTTTTAAATAATAAAACTGACAAAAAATTGTTAAAGATAATATTTATTCAGGAATATTTCTTTAATCTTGCTTAGATAATCTTTCTTTAAGGAAAGTTGTTTTTTATTTTGCTCTAATTTTTATAGGTTGAAATTAAGTGGAACAATGAAATTGTAAGTAATTCAGCTTCAACATATGCTCATTAAGGTTTTCATTATTATACATTTCTGACTTTTTTTGTTGTAATTTTATAATCGTTTGGTTTTTCTTTTGGTCCCCGAGTTTAATGTTTATATAACCATTAAGCCATTTCTGAACTTAACAAGCAGCAATCGTTTGTTAATTATATCAGAATTATATTCTTTCTTGGTTGCCTATGCCTGTTAAGAAACTTACTCTTCTTTTGTATTATTACATTTTTTAATTATTTCAACTGAATGTGCATTTATTAATATTAGAACGTAGAATACTATTAGCAAAACTTGGTGATATTTTTACGAAAATTCATTCTTAAAGAAATTTTATTGCCTTATTTTAGTGAATACTTAATTAATTTCTTGTTATGTTGAACAGGCTCAAAACAAAAGTACGAAACAACTTGCTGCTGCAAAAATGTGTGCATTGGAAGGAGAAGATGACTTGCCTGATTTTATGATAGAGATTGATATATTATCTGAATGTAAGCATGAAAATATTGTACAACTTCATGAAGCTTTCTTTACTAGTGGAAAATTATGGGTAATTATTTTATATGTTATTTTTTTATTGTTTAGTAACGGTTTAATTTTGTAGTTTTAATCCTTTCTATTAGTGTGAATAATTAATTCAAATTAAATTTGGAAATATATGTATTTTATTGGTAGTTTTTTTTAATTATAGGTTTTATTGTTCAGCTCACCAGTGGACTGTTTATGGAGAGATTGTCAATGTGATTTACAGCTTATTATTTTGTAGTAGGATCTTAGGAGTTAAATTTTAATAAATAGATAGCTTATTTTTTAGGATTTATAAAATTGTAATATTTCTTGTGTTAAATTGGATTTGTTCAGATTTCTTAATATTTATTAACTTTTAAAAAGAGACCACTTTTATAAGAAGCTAAATTCAACTAATTCTTTTCTTAAATAAATTAATGGATTAAAATCTTTTTGGTAGTTTTAAGTGATAAAACAAAACAAAAATGAATCATGAAGTAAAAAATTAAATTCTTTTCCATAAATTATTTATTAAAAAAAGATTATTTCTATCTTTTTAGAATATTAATAATTTTTATTGTTAGAAGCATAATAATCTGAATTTTTAATAATATTCTAAAAACAATTAAATTAATGGATTTTCTTGAAAGCTACTATGTTTGCATTTGTAAATTTTAATTTATGCTTAAATATTTACATTTAATGGCAGAGTATAATGATGATTGATTTGTTTTTAATTGTTCAGATGCTTATAGAATACTGTGATGGAGGTGCACTCGATTCAATTATGGTAGAATTAGAGAAACCATTGACGGAGCCACAAATAGCATATGTTTGCTACCATATGTGTGAAGGATTATGTTTTTTACATAAAAATAAAGTTATACATCGTGATCTGAAAGCTGGAAATGTGTTGCTTACTATGGCTGGTGGAGTTAAAATTGGTAATTATAAATTTTCCCCCTATTTTCTATATCTACCAAAATAAAAATATTGATGAGAATGAATTAATTTAAAATCATTAGTATTTTATTATCTATTAACTGGTAAGCATTAGGTGTTGTGCTCGTTACGGTATATTTTTACATATTGTGGGCGACTAGTAGAACGCAATATAGCTTCACACTTTTTTAATTTGTACATGAAAGGATTTTTACTGCTGTAGAGGATAAAGGATTGTTGCTGCTGTAGAGATTAAATGCTGTAAAAAACAATTTTTAATTAGTCTTTTTTAAGTTCTGTACCTTAAAGAGACGTTTAAAAAAAATTTAACAAAAAAGATTTAAATAAATTGTAAATTATCTGCAGAAAATTTTTTTTTATTTCAAAATCTATTTTTGTTAGACAGATGTTTTTGGATGTGTATCGTGACTGTATTTCGTCTAATAACTCTGGACCTCATTGACCAATTTTCTTCATACTTTGTAAACAGATACTTACTTTCAGGAGAAAAGAATTAATAAATCTTTTGCAAGAATCTTTAAAAAAGGGTTGAGGATGTTTTAGTTGGAATAAAATTTAAAATTTTTACTGGGGCATTTAACAAAAAAATATTCCTTACAAAAGATGAAAAATTACAAAAAAATGTTATTTAATGTTTACTCTTTTCCCTTTAAAATGACTGTGTATTTTAATCTTTTCTTCTTTTTTTTTTTTTAGCTATATCTTGCTTTAAATAGAGTTAATGGGAGGTTTTTGTATTTATATATTGCACAATACGCCTTCAAACCACTAAAAATTTTTTGTATGCCCTACTTCATTTCTGTGGTAACAAAAATATTTAAAAATGCCTGTTGCAAATATCCATTTTATTTTAAATTAAAAGTTTTAATTTTTTAATAGCCCTTACTCTGTAATGTTTCATGGAAAAAAAATTAGTCAAAAAATTACCATCTTCCTAGAAGATTACAACTTTGTTTATTTAGAATTATGACTGCATCTTTGTATTTTTTAAACAATTTTAAAAATTTCATTTCTTTTTTTTTTTCAATTTATTATCTTGGTTTATTTTCTTAAAACCTTATCATATTGTTTTCCTTCGTGTATGGGAGCTCTCAAAATTAAAAAAAAAATTTCTTTGCACAATTCCAATTTTGTAACATTCAGAACATATTTTGTTAAACTAAGTCTCAAAAAAAATTTGATTAGCACTTTCCCTGATGGGGAGCAAAAAAATAAAGAAAAATAATTGATTTTCGTTTTAATCTGTAGTGCTTTATACTACAATTTAGAATTTTTTTAATGTACATTTATTGAGGTTTTTAGGTATCGTGCTTCTGTGTTGTGGTTATAGAGTTTTGGGGCTACTTATAGGTTGACCTAAGGGCGTTTGCTGCTGAGATATCTTACTCTGATGCTAAATGTCGACTGCGGCATTTGCATCGGGGGCATCCCGACCGAGGCCTGGCTGATGACATATATGTAATCAGTACAAAGGTCAATAACACAATTCCCGGTAAAGCCCCTCAGGGCTAGGAATGGGGGGGGGGGGTGTGGCGACCGGAATCGTCTCTTGGTGATTGTCTTCCCCTACAGAGGTTGGCATGAGGTTTTTAGGTTTGTGTACTATGGTACATTTATTTCTATTATAAACAATAGAATATTATTAATTGGATTGGTAATGTATTTTGCATGTTTATGTTATTGCTGCTATATTAACTATGTAAAAAAATGTAACAAAAGCTGCTTATGAAAGATATACATTTTAAGGTTTTAGTTTATTCTTTTATAATAGAGTACTTATTTTAAAGATATTAAGATTAAATGTGCTATTTTCAAATTACAGTGGAGATAGTTTGTTACAATCAACTGCAAAATTGATTTTTTATATAAATCATGGTTATTTTTTCCCTTGTAGCTGATTTTGGTGTTTCGGCAAAAAACAAATCGACCCTTCAAAAACATGACACTTTCATTGGTACCCCGTACTGGATGGCACCTGAAGTAGTATTGTGTGAAACATTTCGTGATAATCCATATGACTTTAAGGTAAATTTTTCCAATAAAAGTTTTCTTTTCTTTAAAATATTTTATTTTTTATTTTGTTGATTAGATATAGATTGGTTACATGCCATTTGTTTTTGTGAATTTAATTCAACACCTTGTTGTTAATATTTTTGTACAAAAAAGAAAAAACTTTCTTAATTGCTTTAAAATTTTGTTGTTTATGCTTAGATATAAAATTGTTACTTGCAGGTTATTTTGTTATAAATATGTTAAGTTTTGTAGTTTGTTGAACGTAGTTACTTTACAATGTTATTTCATATATTGAATAATTAAAACCATCAAACCAGTAAATTATAATTATTCCTATAGATTGGTATGATCATTTTTTGAGCCCTCTTTTCTACATCTGATTCGTAGCATTTATTCATCTATTCCCTAATATAAAGAGCTCAATTTTTCTGACTATCTATTAATGTTATGGAGAAAGCCCTGCTTTCATTTACGAATGTTACAGTATTATTAATAGTAAACTGCTCGAATAAAAGGCCAATGAAATCAGAAAAATTTCAGGAAGTTCTTTGTTACGCAAATGTGTATTTTTTTTGGGTGGTAACTATCTTTAGTCAAGGGATCAATTTATCCTGAAACTAACCTCTCTCTTTATCTGTTTAGCCTCCGGAAGCACCGTAAGGCATTACTTCAGAGGATGAATGAGGATGATGTGAATGAAGTGATGTAGTCTTGTACAATCTCAGTGGTCGACCTGAGATTGTACAAGACTATATACTTCATTCACATTCATACACATCATCCTCATTCATCCTCTGAAGTAATACCTTATGGTGGTTCTGGAGGCTAAACAGATAAACAGAGAGTTTAGTTTCAGGATAAATTGATCCGTTGACTAAAGATAGTTAAAAAGTTCAGTTTGCAATGGAATTATGTAACAACTTCACCAGAATTGAAAGATAGTGTAATCAACCTTGCGCGAGGTTATCTGGGATGGAATGTTATGGAAATAATGACCTTGAATGACAGCTCAGTCATGATTCCTTCTATTGTTTTTTTTTTGTGTTATTTGATTAATTGGTGTAAACCCACCGGGTTGTAGTAAAATTGTCATTGCAAATCACTGATTTTAAAGTTTAGGGTTCTAAGGTCCAAATCCTAGTAAAGGCAGTTACTTTTGTATGGATTTGAATACTTGATCGTGGATACCTGTGTTTGTTGGTGGTTGGGTTTCAGTTAACTATAC
>JAAAKQ030482893.1:6691-22196 GCA_010016005.3 Zanna intricata
AAATGTTGAGAACTTATTTTCGTGAACTCATAGTAAATAAATATGGTTATTTTATTTAAATTCATATTTCTTTTTGACTATTATTTGATTTACTAATTTTTATTATGTTAACTTTTTTTTAATTTTAAATAATTTTTAAATTTATCTCTAATAGATATCATTATTATCATAATTATTATTTAGATATAACATTTAATTAATATCACCTTTTGAAAGATCGTTTTAAAAACGGTACATCATATTATTTTTACAACATTCATTTTTGAACGGAAAAATACATTGGAATTTGTTTTTTTTTGAGAAAGAAAGTAAAACATAAGCAATAGAAAAATTAAATAATAAACAGATAAAATAAAGCATGAAATTTACAGTTTTATTTTTCAATTTAACGGTTTAAAAAAAACTGTCTGTTATAAAGTGAAATAAAGTTTATTGTAATCGAACGGGTTTTTTGTTTAGTTAATAGAACATTACGGGGGATAATAGAAAAATGTAGGGAAATTTTTTATTCCCTTCCGATTCAACACTGATTGTTCTGATGTTAATCATAACCTCATATTATTTTTTCTTTGGAAGTATTCATTTATTGTTAGCGTTTTAAAATTCCATTTAAAATTAGTGGAATTATCCGATTGCACTAAGGAAGAAGTGCGTACAATGTTACATTTTCTCAATGAATATAGCTCCTATATGTAGAAAGTTGTGTGAACGCGAGAAAATTTATGGTAAATTAATCACTTTAAAAAATGTTGGATTTCAAACAAAAAACTTACTCATGAAACGTGAATTATAGTGAAAATTACTCTTGAGCTAATGCAATCACTAAAAAAAAAAAACCAAGTCCAAATGGTGTGATCTTTCCTTCAGCATAACGCTTTGACTTCTTACAATCAATAAAACAAAACATTGTCTTTAAAGATCTCGGTTTCGAATTGTTGGATCAAGACAACCCTAGAGATTTTTCATCTTTTGATCCACTTAAAAAAGAAAGCTGAGAAAATCATTTTGTTTTAAAGCGATGCAAAATTGGCTATTTGCCTGACTGAAATGTTTCTTACGGAACAGAAAGAAATTCATAAGTTGTCAAAGAATAGATTAAGTAATTAGATGGAAAGAATTATGTTAAAAATAATAAGCAGCACATTTAATCTACATAAATAAAAATAAAATTTCAGTAAAAAAAAAAAAAAAATCAGTAAAATTTCATAAAAATTGAAAATAAAAAAATCTGAAATGAAATGAAATTTTACTGTAAAATTTTTTTCTTTAAATTTCAGTTAACTTTTGGACTTGCCATTGTAGTTGAATATGTCACCGCTGGAGAAAAAATATCCGGGCTGGGCGAGATAAGGTACGTACAGTATTCTAAACTTATATTAAGTCACTGAATTATTTTTTAACAGGCTACTAGGATAGCTCCCGATTTTAATGAGATTCTTAGTTCACAACCAATTTTCGATTTATTAAAATTAAAATTATTATTTATTAAAATACTTCCTTTTTTTAATCTCCGGAACTACCGTTAGGTGTACCTTCAGAGAATGAGAGGAATTATTTGTAGCGTGTGTGTAAAAATGCCATGCCTGACCGGGATTCGAACCCGGGACCTCCAGATGAAAGGCTGATACGCTACCACTCGCGCCACGGAGGCTGGAGAATATTTCCTTCTAAAATCGTTGTTGCTAAAAACGTTCCTTTTTATTTAGAGGAAAACTTTTTTTTTTTTTTTGTTGGGAGTACATTTTTTTTTTATATAATCAGTAGATAAAACTGCAACTATATTTAATCTCCAAAACTTTAAATTTTACTGAAAAGAGAAATTTAATGCTTAATTTTCTTCAAGTTTTAAATTGTTTTTTTAAAATAAATTTTGACACAGAATTAAATAAAATTTTAAAGTTTTTATTAAGTTTTAGTAACTTAAAAGTAAAAGGTTTTCAAACTTTTACAACAATCGTTCAATTATAAAACTCAAAAAAATTTTATTTTAAATTAAAATGTACATTTCCAACCACCAGGATTTACTTAACAAGTAAACAGTATACAATAATCAGTCTCTAAAAATTGAAGATTTACGGAGTAAACAATTCAAAAAATTTCTGTCCGTAAACTAAACTAATATTTCTTCCAAATTTGGAAATTGATATTAGAATCCTAAAAATAAGGTATAATTTTTGTCAAGTTCAATAAACAGGTTTTGATTCTTACGTTTTGATTGAATTGAATACATTTTAATTGATCTACAGATTATATTTAGAACTCTTAATGTTTTATAAGAAGTGAAACATTACTAAAACTAAAACATGTGTTTGAGATTCCTGTATAATCGTAGGGAGAAAAAAATCGTGGATGATCCTGGCGATTATCGTGATATATTCAAGATTCAGGTTATGATATGAGCCGGCCTCCGTGGCGCGAGTGGTAGGGTCTCGACCTTTCATCCGCTAGTCCCGGGTTTAATTCCTGGTCAGGCATGGCATTTTCACACACGCTGCAAATCATTCATCTCATCTTCTGATGTAATACCTAACGGTAGTTTCAGAATTAAAAAAAAAGAAAAGTTATATGCCAGAAGTGAAGTCATACGAAATAAAATTAAACAGGACTTGTTTATATATATTATTTCTCTGACCAAGCAGGGTGTCCGTATCCTACTTGCCAGCGGTAAAATACGGTTCCTTTTAAATTTGTCATAAAACCTTAACTTAGATCTCGTCGAATAAAAACTACCTGCAGCTTTAACAATTTTTTTTTTACCAAACATGAAATGATCACATGATGAACACTGATGTCCTGATCACTTTATATTTTACTTTTAAGGCAGCTATGATATTTGGTTCGTTAAATAATTTTATATACTACATTATTATTTTATTACGTATGTTAAACTTGTCGTTTTTATGTAAATGATGAGCTAAAATTTAAAAAAAATTTATTTTAATATTTAAACGATGAAAATTTTAATATAAATTTTCTTAAATATATTTTTGTTTACCATTTATATGATCAACCGGTTGTTTTTATCGTTTTAATCTCAAAAACTTTAAATTTTACTGAAAAGAGAAATTTTATAATTAATTTTCTTCAAGTTTAAAATTTTTTTAAAAAATAAATTTTTACAAAGAATTAAAGAAAATTTTAAAGTTTTTATTAAATTTTATTAAGTTAAAACTAAAAAGTTTTCAGACTTTTACAGCAATCGTTCAATTATAAAACTCAAAAAAATTTTATTTTAATTTAAAATGTACATTTCCAACCACCAGGATCTATTTAACAAGTAAATATTATTCTAAGTTTTATATAAAAATATATAACTATTATAAAAAAAAAAACCTCATTGTTAAACCCTTTTTTAATATTTAAATAAATATTACTACCTGCTTTTTTAAAATCATTGCTTGATTTGTTATAAATAAATTTATTATTATAATATTTTTATTAAAAAATTATTTTCTATGAGTTCAATTTAGATGAAAAAAATTTGTTTGTAATTTAGATTTAATATTTTGCAATTTTACTCTTTTTTACTGAAATTAATGATTGAGTATCTATATTTTAATTCATAGTTTATTCTTTTTGAACCTTTTCTTTTATTTTTAAATTCTATTATTTAGTCATAACTCCTTTTGAATTTTGAATTCATTATTTAATTCAAACACTTGATTTATTATTTTAAGATCAGATCTTTTCTTCAGTAGTAGCAGTATACACTGTTAACAACAGCTAGTAAATATTTAGAATCATCCTCTCTTTAAAGAATTTCTAAAATGGTTAAAGATCACGTTCCTGTTTTTATTTTAAAAGATTATATTTTGAGTTTTACGTATAACTTCTAGATCCATATTTCATCATTATTTATTCAACATCGATTCATACATTTCGTATCGTAACCAAGAACAAGTTACATGTAGAAACTAATAAGATAAATGTAACATAAATACGGAAGTAAAACCTTTTACTTCCCATATTTACGGCTTATTTATTTCCAGAACCCTTTACTATTTTAAATTTATTTAAAATTTTATTTACTTAGAATTTTAAATAAATTTAAGTGTTATGGAATCCTTAATGTTGTAATAAATCACGATACCAAAATGATGTTAGACTGTATTTCAGCAATTACATATGTTGAAATGAAACGTTCTTAGGTACTGTGAAAGACAACTGACGCCGAAACAAGTCAGTGGCCTGTTGATTGTAAGATAAACTAATTTTAAAAATTGTGGATGTTTATAAAGCAAACATTTTTAACCGCTTACGAAATCCAATTAAGTTTTAATCTAATACAAATAAAAACAAAATTTCGATAGGCTAAAGCAGTTTCAAAGAAATTATGAAGTGAAATCAAGAGATGTATCACCTATCTTCAGTGTAAGCACCACGAATGTTTATTTTAGTATTGCGGTTACATTATTAGGACAACTATTAATATTTATGATTACACAGTGATTTGTAAGTCCGAGCTGTAAGTCTGCATTGAAATTTAACTTATTTACTAAATGTATATTTTACATTAAATTCGTATTTCAGTGAAAGCTAAATGTACGTAGAATTAACAATAAACAAGACAGATTGTAATGGAAGTGCGGATAGACAAGTTACACTGCGTTATATTTACTTAATTTAGACAACGTAAATGCACTGTCTACATGTAAACCTACTTGTTTAATTCCTTCATAAATTTATTAGCGGCATTAATTTAGACAATAACTCACATTAATGGGATAATATCCAATCAGTTGTCAGTTAAATAATTGAAAACTGACAGGGTAGATAGAGGGTATAACTAATGCTCTAACATATGTTCGAATTGTTCGAATTAAAATAGTAACTGGGTTGCGATTTTACGTAAATTTTCAAAAAATTTGTTATATCACTTCGTGAAATTAATTGCAAGTCTATTCAGCTGATTTTAATCTGTTTTTCAAATTTTTAATTTTATGATTTACACTATAAAATAATCCATTAATTAGTAATAAATATTACTCAGAAGTGAATAAAAAATGTACAATTTTTATTTTTTATGTTACGTCACTTAATTTTTAAATAAATTGGTGTACTCCACTTATTTACCCTTCCAATAGTAAAGAAATTAATTTTAATATGGTTTAGAACGTATTTATTATGGTTGTAACACTTGTAAGCATCTGCGACGTTTATAGGCTCCTTTCATAATTGCTTTCCTTAGTAGTAATGATGTTAAGTATGTGGACTGTCCCTGGAGTATGTAGCCTGTCTCTGAAATGAACGTAACCTGCATTTCGGTACGTTTGGAATATAATATTCAATTGAGTATTTCGATTAATAAAGAAGGCAGTGGGATACGATTTCACCAATAAATTTCCCTAGTAAACCTGGGGAGGGATGTTTGTGATTTTTGAAAATGGTCGCCAAGATAACCTTCTTAATAATTGCTAATCTTTTAATTAAATTAAACTTTAATTTTTTTAATTTCTTAATATTCTTAATGAGTACCTATGAATATAACTTTCTTAATTACTTCTCGTTATTTAAATCCTATTAAAAAGAAAAATCCATTAATAGTAAGTAAGACAGTTTGGCCCAGCAGTTATTAAATGTTATTTTGGGTTACCTGTAGCTAGTAAAAAACTTTGAGATAAAAGCTGTAAGTACTCAACTTACGAGAAATGTTAGGAACTGATGGTTAAACTACGCGAGAGATTTTTTTATCGCGTTGTGTATTTTCAAATTCGTAGAAAATATTTGTTTTTCTTTTAAAATGATTGTAAGAGAAGATGTCAAATATTTTTTGAGAAGGTTTTTTTAAATTAAATTTTTTTCATTTTTAAAAATTAAATTGTTTTTCCAATGTTTGATTATTTGGATTAGATAAATGCAGGAGGCCTGCTCGTAATTTATTAAGTACTGAAAAATACCCCAGAGACGTAGTAAATTTACAAATCCTTGTATTTCACACGTTTAATTTTAATCACTGTCCTCCTGCATTCTGGATTTAACGAGTATCTAACAAAAAAAATTGAACATTTCCGAAGGAAAAAGAATAAATGAAAGTGTTGAAAGCCTATAGTAAGTCGATCTCCTCATCCGGAGATTCCGGGTTCGAATCCCGGTCAGGCATGGTATTTTTCATACGCTACAAAATTCCTTTTCCACATTTTCACGAATAAGCTTCAGGCTTATACAGGGAAATTAATCAATCGGGCAAAAAAAAAAAGAAGAAAAACAAAAAAGAGAAGTTCTACTCCACCGTCTCAAATATACACAACAACATGATATCTATCAAGACAGTAGAATCATTTAAGAACAAATTCGGGTTTCCTTATGGAAAACTGTACCCCCTTTCGGGAAACAGGTGGCATTTGGAAACCAAGTTTAATATATAAATGGTTTACTATGTAAACCATTTGTTCAAATTCCCGCTATGGGAACATACTTCGTTGTTTGATATACGACTTGCCTACTTTAATAAATGAATTATTTGTACCGCTTAAACAGTACTTTATATATTCCATGGAATGGATCAATGATTTACTGTCATTGGAACTGCGATAGCCTAATTAGTTTCAGATTGCTCTCTGTGCTGCCAATTATGGAAATGGACAGTAACAGCTAGCATTAACTAACAATTAAGCGATATTAAAAATAACTTTTGTTAGGTAAAAAGGTTACGTTACACTTATATTGAAATTTTATTTATCATATGTCGACGCAAATCATGTATGGGTACAAATATAGACGTGATCTATTAAATTTATTATTAAAAATAAAATAATTGTTTATGTATAACAATGTTTAAATTCCACCGTAATTTAACATACCTTCTGCAAATATATTATATTATAAATAAATACATTTATATTCCTTTTACTTCCTTGTACTAAGCACAAGGACGTATTGTAATCGCAAAAAATTTTAATTTCAACGGAAATATCCATTTTGACCATCCCTGAATCCATTATTGACTAATTTCGGCGTGATGTCTGTACGTACGTATCTATCTCGCATAACTCAAAAACGATTAGCCATAAAATTTTGAAATTTTGGATTTGGGACTACAAAGAAAGGCATATTGGTTCGAATCAAACTTCATTTCCTTTTTTATTTTTTTTAACTCTTTTTTGGTTTATTTTTTAAACCTTTTTTTTAAATTTAAGTACGAGTATATATATTTATTAATAATTATTAATTCGTGATTGTAAAAAAATAGTCGTAATAATAATAATAATAAAAAAAAAGAAAAAAAGAGAAGAAGAAATTATTAATGAAATAAAGTTTTACGGAAGTTTAAAAATGAGCACAGATAATTTAATAGGCAATATTACTTATGTATATATGTAACAGATTTGGTGAAATATCTGATTATGTAATATTAATTGAAAATTTTAATCTAGATTCGTGTATTATTTTTGGATTTTCATACAAAGGAAAAATTATAATTATGTAGTTTCCACACCAGGATCTTTCCTTTTATTAATTGTTTTTAATACTTTTATTTATAGTCTCATCAACAATTAAAGTCATTAATGACATATTACTCTCTTTTATCTGTTTAGCCTCCGGAACTACCGTTAAGGTATTACTTCAGAGGATGTATGAGGATGATGTGTATGAATGAAGTATAGTCTTGTACTATCTCAGGTCGACCACTCATGAGAAGGTGGTTAATTGAAACCCAACCACCAAAGAACACTGGTATCCACGATCTAGTATTCAACGACTAGTGTTGACTAGTCTAGTATTAACGACTTATCAGTGTAATGTAACTGTACCGGTAAATTTGTAGTCTTTAACAAACCGGTATCCACCATCTAGTATTAAAATCCGAATAATAGCGTTTAAAAGCCTTTATTAGGATTTGAACCTGAGAACTCTCTACTTCGAAATCTACTGATATACGACGAGGAATTTTTCACTAGGCCAACCCGGTGGGTGAAAAATTTTAATTATTGTTATAAAAACAGTTTTATTTTGGAAGTGGGAATTTCGAAATTTAATTTAATTTTCTTTAAATTTTTGAATAAGTAAATTTATAATTATAATATTTTTAAATTTTCCTACATAAAAAAAATTCCATCCTATTGACATTTGTAGCTTTGATATTTTTTTTTAAGTGTACAGATATTTGGCTGTTTGTAAAGGTGAAAGTATGAACTTATTAATTAATAATTTCTCTAGTTAAATATCTAATTTATTTACCTGAGCTCCCTACCAAAGAGTTTTTTTTTATTACAAAAATTACTTACAGTTTTTTTCCCCTCCCGCAGCCGGACTCGCAATTAAACATTACTCAGCCTCGGGAGGTGCCGGTGACTGGGTGAGGGAAGTGGTTATTTTTTAAACCACTTCTGGCAATGAAATAAATTCCTATTTCTCCGGTCTACATACATTACAAGCTAAAAATGTTTCTTTTAGTTTTTTTTTTACGTTAATTATAAATTATTCTATTCTACGGTAAAAATAAATTTATAAATTCCCACTCTTTCGACGGATTTAGTTTTACCTTTACAGTTCTGAAGGACAGATACCAATTTCGAAGACTAGTTCAGGAAATACGTTTTTATTTTTATTATTTTAAAATCCCAGCAAAATTTTGTGAAAGTGTTTCGTAAATACTGTTTATTTGTTCATTAATATATTTTTTATATTTATTTTTATTAATAATTTTTTTGATATGGCAGAACATACTGATTTTGTCATTTTCCCTATGAGAATAAACATGTTTAGCGTATGAAAAATGGCATCCTTATTGCGATTCGAATCCAGGTATTCCTGATGGAAGGATGAAGCGCTACCACTTTGACACGGAGATCAGCTTGTTTTATAATTGCCGAAAGAAAAAATAAAACTTCTGAAGTTTACTTCAACTACTTACTTTAAAATATGATTGAAATATTCTGTAGCGTCTATTAAAAAATAAGTTGTAAAAAATAATTATTTTTTCTAGGTAAAGAAAGGAACTATGATTTCATACATTATTTTAAATAAATGGACGATACAATTTTTATTTATCAATTCTTTTCATAACCAATTACTTCTTTTATATACAGGACTAACATTTATTGTTAAGTTTTCTATTATACTATTGTTAATTGTATTATTAATAATAGTTTTTTATTTAATTAGAAAGAGCATAATTATATTGTTAACGAAACGAGATGAATGGAAATTTACATTTGAAAAAAGACGGAAAAAGTTTTTACAAAATTCGAAAAATTTTGTTTAATACAATTCTTTTACTAGCGTATACAATAAAAGCTTTTAATTTATAAAAAAAAATTCGTATTAAAAAGCTTATTTGAGTTTTTACACATTCTAGATAGAACGGAACGCTAGCGTATCTGGAATTGCTTTATCCCTTCACCACATAACGTCGAGCTTTAATTTGTCCGTTGTTGTGATTCTTATTCTGTGGCGATTAGTGTGAAATAATTGTTGTAACTTTTCCCAGGTGAAAAAAAATACAAAAATTGCCTAATTCTATCAGTAATATGCCCTTTGAGACGTTTACGATACAAGAACTTTTGGGTGGTGAAGTGGAGTTATAGCTGGTTTTGTGGTGGTTATTTGTTCTCTTTGCGGTGATAGATGTATATAGGGGTTGAAGGCAGTCGACTGCTTGTTAGCTAGTAAGTTATGGGGTGATTAGAAATGATTCAAGTCGGAATATCTCCCTCACAGATTATCCTACGGAGCTACTCAATTTTCCATCAAATCAATTTACCTATTATTAACCGCCGTTAAATTAGTTATATAACCGTTCATTACTGTACATAAGGTTTTTCCTTATTTGGTTTGATTGAGAAGAAAAATCATTAATCTAAAAATACTTTGAATTGATGTTAATTACCAAACTTAACTTATGTTCATAAAAAAAAAAAAAAAAAAAAAAATTAGCAAATTTATTTTCTAAATGAGTGAATTACGCGTAATAAATAAATATTCAGTTTAATATATTATATAGTTTATTATATATATTATATAGTTTATATAATAGTTTAGTTTATATATATATTATATAGTTATATTATATAGTTTAATATATTAATTATAAATAAATATTCAGTTTAATACTTATTGATTTTATTTTATAACAACTGAAAAATTGATTAAGTACTTATTGGTTTCCTCTTATTGAAGTAGAAAAAAAATAAAAGTAACAGACAAATGGATCGAACGAAAAATTTTTATACTTCATAAAATATGTACAGAATATAAAAGAATTTCATCAGTCTATGTCTGATAATTGTATCTGAATGTAATGTAGTTTCGTTTTGTGGTAAATTATCGAAGTATTGTGTGCGAGTCTGTAAATGCGCACGTGCGTATGTAACGCTGTGTGACAGAACGAGTTATGTCTGAGTTTTTTACGCAAATGGTCTAACGTTTTAGGTTTACCATCTTTATATATGATACATTTATTTAATAGACGCTTCCTATTACTGTCAATAAAAATACAACAGCATCCTTGCAGACTATACCTCCTAGCGCTGTGCATCAACAGTCGTTCATTTATTTTATATATATATATGTATATATATATATAGGCTTATATACTTTTATGCGGTTCTAAATTTTATTTCTGTCTCATAACATTCGTTGCAGAATAATATTTACTAGAATTATATAATCGTACCGACGCATATGGCCTGCGCGCGTAGAAAATATTTTGCTACCGGTATCTCATATCGTGGAATTCCACAGTACCACTTTCATTTATGGAATTCCATAAACCACTACCTACACTAACAAAAGTGGTCGGCTATAAAAAAAAACCCCACCGACCGTTTCTCTATCCTTGAATTTCATCAGTCCATCCCCCTCTTGCTGTAACACCCTGTCGACCGTCCCTTTAACTACCAGACTTTAACCGAACAGCACACATTTTCCTCCGACGCCACGACCACAAACAACAATCAAGCTCTTATAACCTTACAACCTGTCCCGCTACGTATCGCAGTAAAAAGGAAGGGGGTAAAGTTTTCTTATAAGTTTTTATTATCGGTTTAAAGAAGAAAAACGGATTTCCTTGTTTATATTTATTTATATAACTCGTAAAAAAAAAAAAAATTAATAAAATGTCATGCAATTCATAATACGATAGACATTTACTAGTTTTATATTTCTGCATTTTACGACCTAAGATTGAAAATTATTTAATTTTCTATTTTATAAAAGGTGGGCTATTTAAAAAAAAAAAAAAAAAAATTATCAGTCATTTAATGTGGAAGTAGCGAAGTCTTTAAATCCCTCAAGTATCTCTACTACGAATTTTCCCACTTTTTTTTTTTATTACGGTTTCGTTGAAGAAATTTTTATTGTTTATAAGACTAAATTTTTTAATAGTTTTTGTTATAAATAACATTCACTTAAAAATAATTGAATCGGCTTTTTCAGAAAACCCATAACACCAATATAAAACAATAACTGTTTTTTTTCGATGCTTTAAATTTTATTGTCAGGAGTAAAATGAAAACCACTAAAAACTGTTATTAAATTTTAGTATAAAACTCATATTAAAATTTCCGAAATTAAAGAGTGGTGAAAAGTGTATTATCTATTTTTGAATGTAGTTTTTGAATTCGGGTTTTTAAAAACGTTATTTTATTTTACATTTTATAGTAATTTGTTTACAAAAATCGTTGACCATATGAAAAATCTGTTCATAAAAGACGAACAGACGAAAAACATACATTACTCATAAAAATAATAAAAAATGTGGAAAAATTATTACTTTACTTAACCAGCCGGTCAAGTAAACAACGAATAAAATTGGTTCTAATTTTTCGTCCGGAGTATAATATAGATGATAAAGCTACATTAATTTTAATAGCCCTTTAAGTGGCGAAGAAAAAAATAATTAATAATAATAATTAGAAGAGTCAGAGCAAATTATATATATATATATTTTTTTTTCTTTTCCTTTCTTTTTTTTTGAGAACTGGGGAATAGATAAAAAAAAAATTACTAAAAATATTCATTTATAGGTTAAAATTAATAAATTTTCTTAATTAAAATTTTCTGTGACTCTTTAACCTTGCCTTCAAGCTAAAAGACAAATAAAAAAAAAATCAAATTTTCACAAAGCTTTCCTGTAGGCCCTAATAATCTGTATATTAATTTCTTTTACATTAAAAAAGTTAATATAATTTTTTTTTAAATTACAGATATTTCTTGTTAGCTCTATAAATGAAGTATAAACTTTTATAAAACTTTGAAAAATATTAAAACCGTAAAGGAGGTAGAGAAGAACAACAAAAACCATCCCGGTCAGGTATGGCATTTTTCACACACGTTAAAACTCATTCGTCTCATCTATACCTAACGGTGGTTCCAGAGTTAAAAAATCAAGCAAAAAAAAAAAAAACGAAAACCATATTAAAATTTCAAGAAGTGAGAGTGATTTTATTTATTTTTTTGGATTATTTGTGTATGTACTGTCGGTAAAAAATCTACTTTAATGAAGTTTTCTCTAAAATGCTTCTAAAGAAAATTGAGATGGGTTTTTCGCGTTATCCCCTATCCGCTTTTTAAATTTTGAAAAAAGAAAATAGTATTTTTCAACACTCCATTTTTTATAAATATTTGAGCCAAATTTGAATAAAATTGATTCGATCAATTCAGAGATATAAGGCCAAAATCGATACACAAAACTAAATACGTACGTATATATCCGTATGTTTTTTTTTTTTGTTTTAGATGTACTTGCTTGACTATAATATGAAATTTTAGAAAGAACCCGAATACTCTATTTTTTTTACATTATCACTATACATTCCCCTTTAATATATTGGCTACATTCGCCGGTAAAGTAAAATGTGGGGAAAAGTAGTGAAATATCAGGCATGAGACAAAGCTTTGTGGATTATACGAATTGTTTTATCTTTTTATTTTATGTTTACGATTAATTTTTTAACTTTCACATAAAATCAGTTTAAATCAGAGGTTGCTAAGTACTATACAATTAAAATAATAAACAAGTTCATGGAATCGTCTGCGTAGATAATATTTCGTTAATAGAATCTTCCAATTAAATTATCTAGAAAACAATTGAGATTTGCCGAACCGAGGAATATTCATGAAAGTAGTTAAGGCTTTGTTTTAATTAGATTTAAATGTAGATAGAAAAAATAAATAATGAAAGGAATGCTCCTTTTTTTTTCTAAGTCGATAAGAGAAAGTATCAGTCTTTATTTAATTAGGTATTGTTGTTCAGAGAGTTAAATTTAAAAGATGTAAGTTTAAGTTTTAAAGTTTTTTTAACAGTATTTTTATAATTATTAAGGATAGTAAATTAAAAAAAAATTCTTATTCCCGTTTGATTATTGCAAATAAAAAATACGAATCATTTTTTGTTAAGAAAATGTTTGGGCTTACTACAATTAGAATGACTAGGGTGAAAAAAAAATTTCTTTTAACTTTAAAAAAAAATGAAAAAATTTAAATAAACTTTCTAAACATTTGAAATTTAAAAAAAATTTTTATAAATAAAAACATTCAAAAATATTTTAAGGAATTCAGATTAATTTTCAATTGTTTGTTTAAAAGGTTATTAAATTAAATTGTTCTTTTAATTATTATTTTTACAACATCTACTTGAAAGTGATAAATATATTTATTAATTAATTTTACTTTCTTAGTTTCATTTTATTGAAATAAATATTCTTATTTTAATCTACTTGGAATATAAATGTTCCTTTAAAAGCTTGATTTGGCTGAAAATTAAAAAAAAAAAAAAAAAAAAAAAAAATGATTTGAATACTTCCATAGCATATGGACCCAGAATATTAGCGTACTTTACTAAAATTCTTGTATTCGATTCCCGAACTGGCTATGAAAACTTTATAATAAATTAAGTCAAACTTAAAAAAAACAATTATGATTAAAAACTGCTTTTCTATTCAGCATAAAATGACAATTTGAAGGAAATTTTTTAACTTGAATTTTATATTACTAAAAAAAAGATCGCAAAAAAATACTTTTAATTAATCTTTAATAATTTTTGTAATAAAAAATAAAAATTTGTCCTAAAATTGTTAAGGACGAGGTATAAATGTAATATTTCATAAAGGATTGTTCAAAAAATTAAAGTATGTTTATAAAATAAAGAACAAATATTTTATCCCTTTCTGTATTATGATAAAACTCTTAAAATCACTATAAATCATCGCATAACTGGAATATTTTGATTTATGAATTTTATGTTTAAATTAAATAATAATATCGTCTTAATAATAAACATGGTTTGATTATAACATTCTTTACCGGCCTAAAATTTATATTTGCCGTAGGGAATATATTTTATGATTTTTGTCTCAAAGCGTATATACACACGAAAATTATCAGTATTAATTCATTTTGAAGAGGCTCAAGAAGATTTGAATTTAGCGTATTCAAAACAGGAGGCTTTTAATAACATTGTTTATGTTAAATTTAAACATACAAGTCAAAATACCATTAATTAATTAATAATTAAATGATTGTAATTTTAGACGTATAACGTTTCCCGTAAATTTCATAATAATGAAATAATTAAAATGTTACAATAATCCATTTAAAGCAAAATGATTTGTCATCACAAATCTAACATTAGTGCTTATCTGAGAAATTAACAATTATTTCATCTTCAGATAACATTATATTTCACTAAATTTATTTCTTATTATTTGCTTACCGTTGGACTTAAATCAAGCGCTTTTCTATAAACGGCTTCAGCATGCGATAATCTTCCTGCTTGTCGAAGAGCTGTGGCTGCTGCAAGAAGTAAAGGCAATTTTTGATTCCCTTTAATTAATTCTGTACCTTTCAATAATATTCTTGCTGCTTCAACATGTCTTTCTAAACCACCGAGAAACTCACCTATATAAAAAGAAAGTAGAACAGAAATAAATAATAATAAACATTTCAAATTTTTTTCAACATTTTTAAGAATTTAAATGTATATATTTATTTCTATATTTTAACTCCCTAAAAACTGTTACCTTCTTCATAGTTCTCTTTACTCACGTGGAATAATTTTTTTTTTATTATCATTTTGAATAAATTTTGAACGTTTTTTTAAGTCTTATTTTAAACGTTTAAAAAAACTAACAATAAAATTTAGATATTTCTTAAATCATTATTAAGGTCAGTATAGAAATCATTTTTAGCCTTTTTTTGAAGGTTCAGTTGTTTTGTTAATTTATCTACATCATTTTATATTTAAAAAAAAAAATTATATTCTAGAAAAAATGAAAATTCATTTTAAATCTATTCATTTCACAATAATAGTGTTTTTTCTTTTTTGTTCAAAAGTTTTGTAGATTTTTGCAAAAAAATTGTATAGGGAACTAATTTGCTTGGCTGTTTAATGTGATGTTGCTTGTTTTCACTTAATAAGATTGCGCTCCATAATAATTGTTTAGGACATTTTAATGTAAGTTCTGTGCTGGCTTTAGTAGTGTTTAGTAAAATATAAGGATTTTCTTCCTCGCCAGTCGAATTTTCTCTCATTTTCTCTCTCTCTCTACATATATATATATATATA
>JAAAKQ030482904.1:11603-22195 GCA_010016005.3 Zanna intricata
TTTTAAAGAAAATATTTTGAAAATGTTTCTGGTAAGAAGGTAGGTTTATAATTCAAAATATTGTTAAATTTTTAAGAATTACATTCGATCAAAATTTCATTGAAGCAGTGTGTAGCTTACGAAGAAGAACGGATGATAAATCAGCATCTACAGTCGCTCAGTTTATCAATTATCAAATGAGAGAACTTAATAAGGAAAAAAAGGATGGCGGCTTCTTTCACAAATAAAAATATTTGCATACAGTGATAACGCATAGGGTGATGATAGCTAATGAGACTGATAGTGCAGAGAGAAGTTGTACTAAAAATTTAATATCGTATTTAAAAAGGTTGTTCTAGTGAAGTAGAATACTAACAAAAAATAATGATTTCAATTATGCATTTATTACAGGGTGGTACTTTGAATGTAGAAGCGATTAGTAGAAAAATAAAGATCTAGTCATTCAGATCTTAATAAAATCTGATTTAGGACAATAAAATATATTTACTTATATTAAAAAATATTTTAATACATTATTTTAAAATATATTTAAAAGACATGATTTCAATAAAATGATGAAATTTAACATAATTTATTTTATTTAGTACATTCATTCGTATTTTTTTTCAGTGTTTCTGATATCTTTTTAAAGATTTCTTCTGATGTAATAATTTCATCCATGTCTGATATTACATAATAGCATTAAGTTGATTTTTCACAATAGGTTGAAGTGTGCCAGCCTCCATGGCGGAATGGTAGCGTCTCGGCCTTTCATTCAGAGGTCCCGGGTTGGGCATGGCATTTTTCACACACGCTACAATTCATTCATCTCATCTTCTGAAGATATACTTAACTCTGGTTCCGGAGGTTAAAAAAAAATAGGTTGAAATGTATAAGTTATAAAAGCTAAACAGTTAAATCGTTTAATAGTTAGATCTAATTTATTGAATATTAATTTTAATAATCACCTCAAAGAAAAGGAAAAGTTTTTGCTCTAATATCATTGAATTCTTTTCTATATTTTTTGATAATTCTTCTGATAGGTAGAACTTTGGAACTGGTTTGGTTTAGGAACAGAGTTAATCTGTTTTGCTCCACGGAAGGAAATTATCATGAGTTATTTCTCTCAAAAAGTCATGTTATTTAATCGGCTTGGGAAGATGTTATCCAGTTGTAAGAAGTTGATCAAAAAGACAATATTGATAGATTATTCGACAATATTGATAAATTATTATTCTTTTATTTTTGTTTGCTTCATTTATTTTGTCCAGTTTGATTATGTTTGTTTTAGGAGAGTGATATATCAGATTTATTTTCAGAATCTTTTAAAGGACGCTGTTACGTGATTTGAATCATATTTGTAATCAATACTGGCAAAGCAGTGTTTTAGTTGTGAATTTTAAGTTTAAATTTCTAATTAGTATTGAAACCACGGAAAAAAAATTTATACATTAAATCTCAAATCTTCTGTACTTAACAGTGTTTGTCTTGTACATTTTCAGTCTATGATGATCTTTCAGAACTGTAGTACAATAACTAATTAATTTTTTTATAATATAGTAGAAAATAAATTGGTTCTCATAAGCGGCTCTTTCAATCTTAGCAGTTCTATCGACTACTTCAGTTCTATAAATTTTAAATATTCATAATAATCTTAACATATATTTGGTACATAATATCTTTATTATTAAATCGAAACGATGCTGATTTTGAACCCGGTAGTTGTACCACTATAATCACAGGAATGTAAAGTAATAATACGAACTTTGATTATGTCCTTCGTATAATTCATATTTCTGATGATCCGTTCTTCTGAATGGCAAAAGCCAACCCCTCGGTCAGTGCCGGATTAAGTCTCTACCGAACTCTAGATAAAATTTTAATTTTGAGCCCTATTTATATAAGTTGCGGACATTTTCAAACTAAAATTGAATGGCAGCCGGGAAATTCCCTTTCGGCATCCGGAAAAACAGATTGCCTTCTCAAATTTCCATTTAATTTAAAAAATTACATTTTAAAAAATTTTAAAGTATTACTTAATTTTATCCTTAAAAAATTCACTATGTTAACCTCCAAAGGGTAGCCATGGTCCTTACAGTCTCCCTTGGATCCGCCATTGCCATTAATTCGATTTTATTACTTTGTTAATTATTATTATGTCATTTGTTTGTATTATTTAAAACTAAGAACATGATATTCTATATTATAAAGGTAAAAAAAAAATTATATACATATTTTTTATACATTTTAAAAATCTATTATTATTTATTTTTTGTTTTCCTGTACTGAAGCCGAGCCTCCAGATCCTGGACATATATCTTGTTTTTAGTTAAATACATCAGCATGAAGTGCAAAGAATACAAGTGTGAATGGTTTACGCAGGTGTGCTCAAAAGTGGTGTATCGTAAGTAT
Source organism: Zanna intricata (assembly GCA_010016005.3). NCBI lineage: Eukaryota > Metazoa > Arthropoda > Insecta > Hemiptera > Fulgoridae > Zanna > Zanna intricata. The sequence continues at coordinate 13,995 of JAAAKQ030482904.1, forward strand.
CGGATCTTTTTCTTGATAAAACAAATAGTAACTGAGAGCTATAATATAAAAAAATAGCAGTACTTTGTTAAAACACAGTACTCTTACGCATGCATAAATACTTTCGCACATATCAAATTTATAATAATCCTTCTTCATTTTCAGTAAATCGACAAAAACTTTAGTGCTAAGTCAATTAAACATTTATTTGTTTAGAAAGGCAGGGATTTAAAGCAATCCAGTGTTCACTAGCATTGTAGACATCTTCGGTAGAGGATATAAGCTAATAATGGACACTATAATCGTATTTCCACCGGATAATTTAGCGATACGAATCCTAAAAGTTGCAGATAATTTTGTGTATTATTTGTAATTGATGGTTCAAAAAATTTTGCGTCAAGTTTTATAAATGAAGATAAAAAGTTTCCAAATAAACAACTAATGAATAATAAGAACACTATTTCGGCAAACAACAAATTTCAAGGATACTTTCTAGTTTTCCTTAAAGTAATCTGATAATACTTCTTATATTATTAACAAAGGCTTTGTAATCTAATCTTCTTTTTTTTTTCTTTTTTTTAACCGCCGGAACTATCGTCAGGTATATCTTCAGAGGCCACGGAGGCCGGCTATAATCTAATCTGAAGCTTTATCGTATGATATAATTCCATACGTTAATTCAGAATGATATGGATGGTCTAATAATTAAGATATTTTTCAGGAAATTGTATGAGATAATTCAGCTTATTTTTATGTAAGGGACATGGATCAGACTAATATGCTTCTTCCTTGGAGACTAGCATATTTTATACCAAAAAAACTCCAATGTACTTGTAAAACTCAACTTGTCCAGAAACTTACAAGGCCATACATAATTTTAAAATTTGGTCGAATTTGCAAGATAAGTTGTAAAACGAAAAATTTATATTTTTCAGGTTTAGGTTCAGGGTCAAATTGGCATATATTTTGTTTTAAAAGCATTAAGCGTTATTAAATTGTTTCGGACCAATTTGGAATAAGAAACAGAATCTTCAATACCGTATTATAACTTCATTTTAGTAACCTAACCGATAACAATAATTCGTTTGCTGCTGACTTTCACCAGCAAACGAGTAAAACATCCCAATAATGCTAAAAATAAAAAACACTATAAATAAAAATTAAAAGTAAAAATTGTCTAACGTTCTAGCATGAACAACATTGTAATCAATGTTACTTTCATTGCTGTTGACTCTTTGTGTTTGCATCAACTGAATTCTATTTGGTAGATAACTCTTAATAAAATATGATGCAATACCTCTAATTTTACAGAAAAAAAATTTTACGAATTTTATACTGTTTACTTAATCAAAGGCAATCAAAAGATCAAGAAAAATGGTCATTATTTTTAAAATTATTTCAATCCTAATCTTTAATAAATTTAATCGGATTAAATAATGCATCACTGACATCCTGTACAAGATATCTGATTTCAGTCCAGTCTAAGTAAGATAATTGTACTTAAACTATCTTCCTATTAAATTTAGAAAAAAAAAGCATTAAGCACGAAATAGATCTATAGTTACTAATAACCATTTATCATACAACTTGAGTATTGTTATCTTAGGAGAGCTAAGGTACTAATTACCTTAGCTCTCCTAAAAAAATAAAGAAAAAATATAAAATAAAACAATAAACAATATGGAGTGGAGTTTATTTTTTATTTAATAAAACTCAGAACAATGTTATCGGAACCAGGAAAAAAATCAAAATCTAGGCTGAGTGACATACTCCTCTAAACCAGGTTCAGTATGGTTGGTTATAACCGCATAATAATCAGTTATGTTAAATTAACTTTGAATATATATTAATTTTAAATGAAGATTTCTATCAGAAATAAATTACAGTAAATGTTATGGCTAAAATTACAAAGAGTAAAATTTATCAGAAATTGATAAACATTAATCTTTTCTTTTTTTTTTAATTAGGAGTTATACGGGCATCGACTGCTATGGTCATTAACCCTCAGTAAATAATAAATAAACATATATATAATAAATAAATAAACATAATTAGGCGTTATTCGGGCATCGACTGCTATGGTCATTAGACCTCAATAAATAATAAATAAACATTAATAGGCATCAGAATAAAATAATTACATTTCTTTATATAACTTTCATGTTATATTATCGACTTCCTCAATATAAATTGTTAATTAATTCAATTATTAATTAATTTAATATCAAAATCCTTAATTAAATGTGTGTTCAACAAATTTCATTGAGTACTCAATATCAATCAATCATTGATACTACATTATAGATTAAAAGTTTTTCATTCGAAAATAAATTTATGCCTAATTAAAAAAAAAAAAAAAAAATTGACATGACGTTAAAAGCAACAAAATCGTAGACAAAAATATTCTATAAAGGATTATTTTGTTTTATTAAATAAAAAATAAAAAAATTAATCTAAATTCTCAGATCAGTGTGAAGAATTAAATGAAATATGTCAAAACATGTAGCTCAAGAATTTAAAATAATGCAGGTAACTGAAAGTACAAGTAAGTTAGATGACAATGATAAAAAAATAGAATTTAAAAAAAAAAGTTGTAAAAGAAAGTTATAAAAGATATTAATTAAAATTAATGTAAGTTAATAACTTTGGATCTTATGAACTCATTAAAAAATATTGCTCACAGATACTATACTGAATTAATAATAATTTTATTATTTAAAATTAAATCTTTAATTATTATTAAAAATTATTTTTATACAATTTAAGTTGTAAATCTGAATGCCGCATCGTGTTTTCTGTTTTATTTATATAACTTGGTTGTTTATGAAAGGTATATTTTATTTTTATAATTAAGTTCGTTTTAAATTTTATTTAGTTTTTGTATTGTAGTATGAAAATTGAAGTTGATCCTTATTGATGTTTGTAAAGTATGATTATTTAAAAAAAAAAAAAATATTATTGTGATTATTGTGTTTTTGTTATCAAGTTTCAAGGGAATTTACTGTTATCTGTTTCTATTGTTAAAAGTTATGATTATTGTTTCCTTTTTGCAATCAATTTTAAACGATATTTTTTGATACCGATGTTGTTTATTTATCATCTACTATTAATTACTTTTTTGCCGGCATCCGTGGCGCGAGTGGAAGCGTCTCCGCCTTTCATCCGGAGGTCCCGGTCAGGCATGGCACTTTTCACCACACGCTACAATTCATTGATCTCATCCCTCTGAAGATATACTTAATTATGTTTCCGGAGGTTAAACAAAAAAAAAAAAAAATTACTTTTTAATTAATAATTCAATTTAATGTAATTAACTAATGATTTAAAAAAAATCTAAATTGAAATCTGTGTTTACTAAGTTTAATTGACTTATTTAAAATATTTGTATTTTTTTGGATTATATAAATCATAAAAATGATTTGATGTCAGACCTTTTTTTTTTCTAATATCGGATTTTTCTTATCCTTTCATGATTTACATTATTATTTTATGATTATTAGTGTATTTTACTTAAAGCAATACTGTATTTATATGAGATTTTTTTTTCTTTTTTTTTTTAACCTCCGGAACTACCGTTAAGGTATATCTTCAGAGGATGAGATGAATGAATTGTAGCGTGAGTGAAAAATGCCATGCCTGACCGGGATTCGAACCCGGGACTTCCGGATGAAAGGCTGAGACGCTACCACTGAGCTACGGAGGCCGGGTATATGAGATGTTAACCAATATAGAAGATGTGAGAGAATTTATTTAGATAATCCCTCAATTCATAAAATAAGGAATAAACTTTTAGTTGTTATTACGTATTTTTGTTCTTCAAATAATAATGGTGGTGAATAAGGGGAGATAATCTTTTAGGTGTGTTTAATTTACATAGGTTATTTTATGAGATAAATTAAACTTATCTCATAAAATATATCTTTTAATTAAAAAGCAGTCATAGAGATGGTAGTATAATAGTTTATGTCAATAATTTTGTTATTGATGTAAAAATATTGAGAGTATTTAATGTTTTTGAGTCGATAAGCGCATTAAAATGATAACCTATAAAATTCTACAGGCCATCAAATTTAAGTATATTTTATTTCTTAGTAATCTCTCTTATCTTCTTTGACAGAAATTATGACAGTAAAAGCATGGTAAATATTAGAACTTCTAATATTGACTTGAGTATAGAATCTACTTAAATAAATAAATGTACTGATCTCTTATCCATTTTTCAATTTGAGCAAATTATAAACCGTTTATAAGAGACGAAATAGTAAATGGAAATTTAATATAATCTACTACTATTTATACAATTTTATGGTCTACTTCCTGGTCATTTATTTTACATTTTTTAACAAGAATAACCTCTGATTACTTTTTAATAGCATCAGTCCAATAATGATTATATTTATGATTTGTGATGATAATATAAAAATTGTAAACTCGGCAGTTAATGTAAATCAAATTAGAAAAATGTTGTTAAATATTAATTTTAACGATTGTGTTTTTCCTTTTTTTTAAATCCTGAGAACTTTTGTAATTATTTAATAAATCTCTAAAATTTCGCCTTTACGAGTGTTAAATAGCGGGATAAAAAGAAATGGATGACATCGGATTTTGTGGATCTTATTAAACAAATAAAACTTTCTGAAAATTATAGTATCCCGTTGTAAAAGCATAAACACATCCCGCAATCCATTAAACAAGAAAATAAAAAAATGATCTAATTAATTTTACTGTAATAAATTAGATTTATTTTTATAAATGTAGATTATGTTAAAAATACATAGAAGCGGGTAAATAAATTGCGGGGAAAAGTCACGATTAGAAATTGGAGATGTAATTAAAAACTTTCCGACATACATGTGGCTAGAAAATAACGGGACTGTTGTTTTGTAACACAAACGTGCAAACCTCAAGGTCAAATGCCATATTGTCGAGTCGGGTGACAACCCCCCTTTACATTCCAGTCGGTGTGGTGATCGTAGCCTACTCATTCGGGCCACAGCCTTCGCTTGTGTTGGATAGTATATCTGCCGCTCGTCGGAAAAATGGTAGGCGTTTTAATAGAGCAACGTAATAAACTTGAAATTTTTAGTGAAACTAAATTCTCGCTTACAAGTGTACGGTGATGAGTTTATGTCACACACACGAGTTTTTCACTGGCATAAACGGTTCAATGAAGGACGAGTAGAAATCGAAGCTGATTCACGTCAAGGAAGCCCTTCCGCTTCGAAAACGGACGAATACATTGAAAAAATAGGCGATCTCATCCGTCATGAAGGTCTGAAAGTTAAACAGTGAATAAGGAATATTATCTTGAGGTTCTAACTACACTCCGTGAGCGAGTAAGAAGAAAGCGACCTGAATGTTAGAAGAACAAATTATGAATTATTCATCAGGACAACGCTCCAGTCCACATTGAACTGATTGTTGAGTCGTTTTTGTCTAAGCATGGGATCCCTGTGCTGAAATATCCACCCTAATCCTCAGACCTAGTCCCATATGACTTTTTTATGTTCCCGAAAGTGAAGGAAGCATTGAAAGAAACTAGGTTTGAGATAGTTGAAGCTGTGAAAGAAAAAGCGACGGAGACCATGATCATGATTTGAGAACATGACCCGAAACAACAATGGAAAATTTGAATGGAACGGTGTAGGGATCATGGAGGGAAGTATATTGAAGGGGATGATGTGAAAGTTGTTAACGGAAAAAAGAAGAAAAATGTTACAGCAAAAATCCCGTTATTTTCTAGTCACACCACATATTGACTGATGTACTATTAATACTATTAAACAGTTTGCTGAAAGTTTTATTGATGGAATACGTGTACTTAAGCGTGACTGTAACATGACACTTTAATCTACTAGTCACTATTGTAATTAAAGTAGGATTTCACATATAAGCTGTCATCGATAAATAAATTAAGGAAATTACTTTACCTTTTAATGAAAACAAATCTGTGGGTATTGATTTGTTAAGGATTTCTGATCTTAAATGTATCACAGACAAAGTATATCTTTTTATAAGTCACTTTTAAGTATCTATCAGGGAAGATATTTTCCGATTACTTTAAAAAGTTAATAGTTCACTCCAGTTAAAAATCTGGTTTTCACGGTGTTGTATCAAATTATTGACAGATTTCGATGCTTTCCGTATTATATAAAATATAAAAATGTACACTGAGGATCTCATAAATACGTTAAGGAGAATTAATTTTTGAGGAATAATAAATATGGTTTTAGGAAGAGTGTTAGTTACAGTATTTACTTTTTTTTTCATATCATATAAATATAAATTTGAATAAAATTTTAATTTTATTTACTGTCTTTTAGAAGACATTTAATATGACTTCTCCATTCAGTAATGTTGGGGAAATTTAAAGATGTGTAAATGAACCGGGATTATCTTGGTTTTATGTTACTTGTCTAACCACTTCCTTGTAAGAGTGAGTTAAAATAAAACTGATTGTAAATCAGTTCAACCCAAGTTGTTGCAATCGTTTAATAAAAAACGGAGATTATTCTTCCCGTTTGCATTTAGTGAATTTAAAATTCATTAACTGCAAATCAGTTTTAGTGGCAATTCAATTTTTATCTTTATGTTCAAATATTTATTTGTTACTCATTTCATTTAAATTATTTTCATTTAAAATAAAAAAAATAATTTGCATAAATTTAGCACGTGAACTATAATCAAGGAAACATTACCCTTTGAAAAATTTTGAATTTTACAATAACTGTTAACTGATTAAAGATTGTTTAAAGAAAAAAAAATTTATTACGTAACATGAAATAATATTTTGTATGTTACGCATTTGCCTGACTACAACTACAGTTTCCGCATTTTAGAGTATTTAGTGACTAAAGTATTGTATTACTTGTCTGGCGTACTTAATTTCCATTCAATAAAGAACTTGAAGTCTAGTAAACTGCAACAGTGCTTGAATTTATAATCCAATTTGTTTATGTTTATTTATTTAAAAAAAAAAAAATTAAATCTAATTTTTTAGTAAGAATATATCAATTTTCTTTTCTTATATCGAAGGATTTTTATTTTGTTTAATGAAATTTTTATTTTTGTGTCGATACTGGACTATTTCTAGTATCCTTATCAAATTGATACTTCTAATTTTATATATTTTTTCCTTTATAATGCGTTTTATTAATTGTAAATTTTACTTACCGATGTAAATATTTTCTTGTTTTAATTGATTTAAAAACACTCCTTCTTTAAGATCTTTCCCCTGTATGAAAAATGTAGTTGTAAAACATTTTACCATATGATTATCTATAAACCAAAAATTTAACGAAATTTCCATTCACAATTTAACACTTTAAATGAAAATGTAGCCTTTAATATTTCCTCAAATGAATTAAGTGACTACAGTTATAATTTTAAAAATTAAATAAAATCTTATATCATTCAGCTCTGCTCTTATTTTTGAATGAAGTTATAAAGTCAGATCGGTTAAATTTTCCAAAACAAAAAAAAAACCATTCATTTTCATCTGCTTCACTATTAAGGACTAATCATCAGAAAACACAAGACTGATTACATTTTTTCGAGTTGAATATTGGTAGGACTTTAAACAAGAGTAATATATTAAATAAAAACTTTTGTTTTCTTGCCATTGGGATTAGATAGGTAAGAAAGAAATTTGAAAAGGCTTTTCGATTTAATTAATCCATAATTAATTTGAAAACAAACAATAAAATCAGAGTAGTAGAAACATAATCCATTAAAACCACGATGACGAGTGCACTATGAAAAATCACTTTGTGACTGAGTACCATTTTTGTTAAGATCGGAACAATATCCATGGCCATAAAAAATCATTATTTAAAGATGTAAAGGAAACTATTTAAAGGTTTCTAGTGTTCCATTCTATAGTTGTTCAAAAATTAACATATGTAAAAAAAGGAATAGTTTTATGCCGTTGGAAAACTATAATTATAAAAACTGTTTTAAGTATACAAACACGCTAATAATAATGTTATTCTTAAAAAAAGAAGATATTTCTGAAAGAGTTTAAATGTTGGAAAATTATGTACTATGGTTTCAGGTTGGCATTTATAAGCCATATTTCATTTAAAAATACTTAATATGTAATATCATTAAACCGAGATGTAGAGGAGTTGAGGAATAATAATTTAAATATTTATTGACTAATATAATACAGTGACCGAGTTATTATGTTGTGATAAAAATTATCCAGTTTTATAAATAAAGAC
>JAAAKQ030482915.1:0-22193 GCA_010016005.3 Zanna intricata
CTGACCGGGATTCGAACCCGGGACCTTCCGGATGAAAAGCCGAGACGCTACCACTCGGCTACGGAGGCCGGCATATAAATGTATTGCTTTTACTGAAAATATTACTGTCTTTTTTTAATTTTCACGAATCTAAAAATACGTATATGATAATAGGATGCATTTAAAAATCTCTTAAATGGTTTGGAAAACAAATTGTTATGTTATGATGGTCTTTTCATAGATAATCAGCATCATATGTTGTTATGTTTCTATAATATTTGCGCCAGCATAGTAGATAATATTAATGTAAAATAACTTTTCCTTCCAAGGTCTCTACAGATTCACCTCCATTATTATTGTGGTTATTTTATTTATGGCATATAAACTATAATAAACATAGAAATTATAATGTTCTTCGCAGAAAATATAATAATAATAACCATTATCTTAATAAAAACAATAAAATAATTACTTTTTCCCTCGGTTCTTTCAAAGATAATTTTAGTTACGAATCTGAATTTTATGAGTTAATAGAAAAATGATGGGTAAATAAAGTAATACCAATCTCAATTTGTTACATTATTATATACAAGCTTCAAACTCATTACAATGGTGTAGTGCAATTAGTACACTCAAAAGCAGTTCCAATAATAATAACTTGCATCGTAGTCTAATCAAACTTGGTTAAATAGTTAAGACAGAAAGATTTAAAAAAGTCTATCATAAAAAATGATAACTAAAAAGGTAATGCAAGATGATTTTTATGTTTAACAATATCTAAAAAAAGCTTTGGTTGGCTGTCCACAGTCAATGAATTTGGGCAGAACTACAAACAATAATCTGAAAAGAATGGTGGCATGCAAGATAAAAGAGAAAATGCCTAAGAAGTTGTAATTAATTCATAAGAAACTGGTGATTATAGGTAAAAAAAAGTATCAAATTTTATAAGTGAATGGAAATATATTTTCAGGATGCCAAAATCTATTTTAGGCTGGTATGTTATTAAAAGACAAAGATGGAAAATAATATCACAATAAAATGCCTGGAAATAATTATTAACTATACCTTTATTAAATGATTTATAAGTGTTTTTTTTTTTGTTTAATTAATTCACATAGGAGGTATATTTCAATACCTATTTATTTTTTTAATTAAGTCCTGATTAGGAGAAATTACATTTATATTGCAGGTGGATCACTGGCACTAAATATTGAAATTACTGGTTATGCAGTTATGTCACTTATTAAAGTTGGAGGTTCAAATAATATTGTAATTGCTCAAGGTGCAGTTCAATGGCTTTCTACTAAACGTAATAATAATGGAGGCTTTGTCTCAACACAGGTATTTATTTAAATGATTAATTTTATAGGTAGATTTAATCTTGTTGATCTGTTATGAGTAAATTTTTCTGAAAAACATTTAACATGCTGAGTGTCTTTATTGAGAAATTAACTTCAGGCCTTCTGACTATCTGTCAGAAAATTTTGTATTTTAAATGTGCTATGTGATTTAAAAAAGGCTTACCTTCTGTTGGATTCAGTGTGAGGATTTGGAAGATTCACTATCTTTAACAAATTGTAAAATGTTTTGTATTATCTTGGTAATCTCATTACTGGAATGAGACAAAGAATTTACATGTATGAGTAGTTGGTGAGCATGTTAATATTTTCTTCCATCATTGTTCAGTTTCATTTTCGTGCACTATTTTAATATGATAACCTGTGCTTTTCTTGTGTACCATGCTCATAATTTATTTATACTCCAATAGATATTAATTTGAAAGCAAGAAAAGATTAAAAAATTATTTACTAATGAAATTACTTAAATCTAAAACTAGATAGCCATTTCATTCTGACACGTTTGATTTAGACTATTTCTAAAAAACAAAAGAAAAAAAAAAGGTTTTTTTTTAGTATTACTTATTTGGTGGTTAACTTTCTTTATTATTATCTTCATTATCAATTTTGTAATTTATTTTTATTTAACATAAATAAACAGAATTTAATTTTGAACAAAATGATATAAGTTGAATAAAACAAAAATAAAGTTAGAAAAATTAGAATTTTATTTAGAAACAGTACCATTACTACATTTTTTGAGAAAAGTACTTATTTAATTAATGTAAACAGTAACCAAATTCTTTTAAATTTATTTTTGATGATGAGAAAAATTTGTTAAAACAAAATTTACTGTTGAAAATTATCAAAAATTGTTTAAAAAACTGTAAATTAACAACAATTGTAAAATAAAAATTACTTAGGTAATAATTTTTTTATTAATGATATAAATATAATAAATAATTTGAAAAATTATTATTTCAAACTGGCAATAAAATACAGCCGATCAACAATGCCCAATACTGTATTACTTTTGTAAGGTATATTAAATATATCAGATGAAACATTTAACATACTGAGTGCTTTTAATGAGACAACTTCATGTTGACAACACTTCCTTGAAGTGCTAACTTCAGGTCTTCTGACTATCTGTCAGAAAATTTTTTATTATAATATTGCTATGTGGTTTAAAAAAGCTTAGCTTATGTTGGTTTAAACTGTGCTATCATTAGCAAAGGTTTTTTGTGAATTTTAGTTAGAATATGATCAGTTTGGCATTGAAATAATGCTGTACTTATTTACAACAATGAAATACTAATCTTAAATCATTTTATTCAAACTTAAATTCCCTATAAGTTTTGTTTAAAAGTTGTATGTGTTTTTTACTTATTTAACAAAGTTATTGTATGTTAAATATAAAAAACAGAATTTTTTTCCTAATTTATCAGTCTTCACCCCAAATTTCTCAAAAGCTACTGCAGGTAGGGTTCTGGGTAGTTTTATTCGATTTTTCAAACCATAAGAAATCAGTAATTCTGATCCTTAATTAATGTTCTAAAAATTTCAGTATGACCTCATTTTACCAGGGTAGCTGAAATTCGAGCAAAATCTTTCACTAGTTGTAACTTGCAAAGAAGCATTTTAGGAATTATGTTTATATACATTTTTTTTTATTATTTCACAAATATAGAATAGTTTATGAAAGTCCTAAGAGAACTTTGTGATGTGTGTTTTTGTGCATTTCTTGTTGCGGTAGGGCCATATTTAGCCAGTCATGGCTCACTTTACTAGCCTCTCCCCTGTCTATTCAGAGGGCTCTGCTCCTTGGATCCTGCTGTGTTCATTAAGCTTATACTTGTGAAAATAATAATGATAAATAAAAAATAAAGCTATTCAATTTATAAAAAATATCAGTGAATTGTTATTTCTTCAAAGCAACAGTTTTTTGTTTGATGTGATAATTAAGAGTTTAATGAACTTAATCAATGGTTTTATTTTAACTGTATTATTTTGTCTTGATTAATTTGTAGGCTGTACCTTCCACAATTCCATGCAATAAAACTTCTTCATTTGTTAATCCACAAAAAAACTTTCCTCAATTGTTTTCTTAGAACACTTTCAGAAGCTTTTCTAGAGAAAAATGTAAAGATCATAGAACTATAACAATTTATACTATTATTTATTTATACTAGATATTATTTTAAATTTTAACCAAATGTTCCAGTACTCTTGATAAGCAAGATACATTTGTAGGCTACTGATACTACAAAAGTAGTAAATAAAAGCTTTTTATCAAATTGATGATTAGATCTTATTTAGTTTTTCCATAGGAACAATATTGTTTTAGAATATTGAGAAAGCAAAAAAAGGCTGTATTGCATGTACTAGCCATATCTAACCAAGAATAACTGCTAATGTAAAATATAATAATTTTCATATTCTTTGAACTCTGATGAGACCTTATTGGTTTTTTTTTTTTATGGATATAGGACACAGTAATTGGTCTGGAAGCTCTGACAACATTTGCAGCTGCAGTTCCTGTTCCTACAAGACCATCATTGTTAATTAATGTAACTGAAGTTAGTAATAATGTGTTCCATTCGAATTCTGTAGGTATTGATTACACAAACAATGGTCTACAGCAGCAAGTAGCCGTAACAAATGTACCATCTATCCTACTAGTTAAATCTAGAGGTGAAGGTTGTGCTCTTATACAGGTATCTCTCATACAAGTTACTATTTTAAAAAAATAACATCTTATAAATATCAAAGAAGCTTATTTAGTATGAAAAAACTTAAAAATAATGTTACCAATACTGTTGATAAATTTTCGTAAGGAAAGAAATTTATCAATTGATTAGAAAGCATTATCAATTAAAAATGTCATGTATTTTATGTTTTAAATGTTTTCATTTTGACAGTCTTTTGCATTTAAAAGTTTTACTAATCATTTTTCCCTAATACGAGGATATGACTGATAGTTTTGTAATATATTTAAATTTCATGGTTATGAATAATTTTGGTATTTTTCACTACATTTGTTGTGTTATGATCATGGACATCTTCATTCTTGTTTAAGGCCAGAAAATTTCCATACATAATATTCCATGAGAAATATACATATTTCAGAATATGTATTCTATATGTCAAAATAAAGAAAAGAATTTCAAATAAACTCAGGCCTAGAAATAATTCACCTTCCAGTTATTGCTGCAGAAAGATCCTGCAAATTAATGTTTCAAATGTAATGTTAAGTGTCCCTATTTTCTAAGAATGTAAATTACTGAACTAAATTTTAACTTTAATATGATATGAAAGAACTTAAAAGAAGGGTACCGCAGCAATATGTCACTTATTATTCAATAAAATTTTATTAAAAAATAACAGTCAAAAAGATTTTTCTTTAGATTTGGGATAAATAAAAAAATTAAGGTCTAAAAATTAAATAAATAAAATAATTATAAATCTTTTGAGAATTTAATTACTAATAGATTGATATTAACAAAGTTAAGAAATAAAAATATAAAAAATTCTACTTTTATTGAAAACTTCATGAAAAAAAAATATTTGAAAAATATAATTATAAACAGAATTAAGGTTCTGCATGATGTATTTTCTATCATTTGTTTGAATTGTAAATTATAATAGTTTCTTAGATTATTGGTTCATTTAATGGACAAATCTTTTAAATCTGTTATAATTTTGTAATAAACGTTTTTATAAATATTACATAATTTTCCTTTATTAGTGTTTTTATACTAGTACACTATCAGCTGAACTTCACATACCGTGGATGACAATATAAGACCATATGAAAACGGACTTGAAAGTTAGGCAGTTTCGTTCGATGTTCATCAATGAACTGTCAGATGCAGCCTTGCATCTGATTTTTTCTAATAAAGCCCTACTGGGCTTTATTAGAAAAATTCAATGCTGCAGCGCACCATGGAAAGGTGTTTTTTATTGACGAATGTGATTTTATCACAGTTCACATGCCGGAACTGTGTTATTTAGGGCGAAAGAAAATCCTTACGCGACAGAGTTGGAATGAAATCACCCATCATGATTATGCTGAAATGATAGCTTGTCATTTGTTTGGTCTTTATTTTTTTTGATGGGCCAGTAAATGTTCAAACTTATTTAGATGTTGGAAGCATGGATAATGCCACAACTTCAATAGAAGGATCTCACGAAATGAATATGGTTGCAGCAAGATGGAGCACCTGTACATTTTGCTGTCATCCATGCGTTCCTGAATGAAAATTTTCCAGGACGTTGGATTAGGCTCAGTACACCAGTTCCCTTTCATGGTCACCATGAAGTCCTGATCTTACCACACCAGACAATTCATTGTGGGGAATTATCTGTTTAGCCTCCGCAACTATCGTAAGTACTTAAGAGAATGAATGAGGATGGTACAAATGAAGTGTAATCTTGTATAATCTCAGGTCGACCACTCCCGAGAAGTGTAGTTAATTGAAACCCTACCATCAAAGAACATCGATATCCATGATCTAGTATTCAAATCCATATAGAAGTAACTACCTTTACTAGGATTTGAACCGTAGAACTCTCAACTTCAAAAGTTATCGAGGCACATGTATCTGCATGTTGCTACACCACAAATGAAGAATTGTGTGACACTGTGAGGGATGCCTTCCATAACATAACACCAGAAATGCTCTATTGCAAGTTACAGAGGACGTGGCAATGCCTAGTATATTATGCGTGCAAGATAAGAACGAACACACAGACTATAATGGATACTGGACCATTAAAATTAATGCTGTGTATCAAGTGAATAAATAAAATAATTTGTTATTCTGTCACACTTTTCACTTATAACTCATTTTAAATTTTTAGTTCTAACTTTAGAAGATACGGTGACTTTCCGGCAACTCTAGACTATTGTAATTATTTCTGTAACACTGTTATTCTAAGTACAGAATTGCATTTATAATAATAGTTACTTTATAATAGAACAGTAGTTACTTGTAATATTTTTAATCAAGTTGTTTTTTTAAAAATAAGTTTGATTTGCTCTTTTCCATTTTTATAATTATAGATCCTCTGTTTCTTTTACAGCAAAGCCAATGTCCTTCTAGTATTATGAGAGCCTATTTACTATTTCAAGTATTGTTTGTTACAAACAGTTATGAATTATTTATTCATTTAATTACACTAGTAGACAACTACAATTTTTATTTAAATTTATTTTCATTAGATTAAGTGTTAAAATAGTTAAGTTTGTTCTTAAAATAATAGCAATAGCATACCTTTTCTTAATTTGTGTGTTTCAGGCTTTACTGACATACAATGTTGATGAAAATACAAAAGGTGATGGATTTGAATTATCAGTTTCCACTGTACCAGTGACTCAAATTGATGAATGCTATTTTCAAAAAATGGAGATATGTGTACGTTACATATTACCAGATTTAGCTTCTAACATGGCCATAGTTGTTATTAATTTTGTAAGTGGTTACATTCCAGATCACAGCTCACTCCACCAAATGACTGGTACTTATTTTTTTCTTGGTTGTTTTTATTAAAATTGTATGCATGATATTTTGCTTATTTTTGCTACAGATTTATGACTTTGTCATGAAAGTTATGTTACTCTTCAAAGGGCTTAGCCTCAGTAGATTACTACTAAGATGTCAAAATAATAAGTCATTAAAGTAAATAATTATGTAAAAAAAATTTTTTTGAGCAAAATTTTGAGATACAAGCCCAATGACAATCATCTCTCCACTTCATTGACCTATTGTAACCAAAATTAAATGGTATTGATAACCCAAATTCTGAATTCATGGTACAAATTTCAAAATTTGTTAACGCAGACAGAAGATATCAAACAAAACGATATCTAAAAAAAAAAGCAAAAAAATTAGTCTTATTATCTCCCATCCATGAAAGAAATTGCTCAAGTATACAACTGAAGTCACATATAATGTAATGGAATCACCTAATTAGTAGAAGAATTTGACTTTGAGTCTAGAGAAAAATGAGCTTTTGCCCTTAATTCTTGTTAGAGGTTTGAATAAAAACCAATCCCATCTGAATCAATCGTAGCTACTTAGGAGCACTAAATTATTTGAAAAATTTATCCACATTTCAGTAAAATTTTGAGACAGGATTCATGAGGTCCATATCTCTGCCCTCTTGATTGATTATAACCAAAATTAAATGACATTAATGTTCCATATATCAAAACCTTAATTTCTTAACTTGGTGGTCAGCACCACAGTCCATAGAGAACCCTGGACTCTTGCACTACATTTCTTCAAACATTCCAACTTTTAGCAACCCTCTTCACATCTCCTCACTTCCATCCTCCAAATTAACCAACTGCTCAGTTTTCTCACTTTTTTTCATTATGTTTTCCAGGAAATACTTTTCTAATTGCTCTAACCTCTGGCATTATTTGGAATGCCTAACTAATCTTATTCTCCCTTTCTTCAGCTTTTTGACTATATCAGGTTCTCCAAATCGCTGTTCCAATTCTACATTCATTTTTTTTCTTCACTACGCCTTGCATTTTCCTTAAAATATTTCTCTCCCACCTCCATAAGTAAGGTTCATAATTTACTATAACTGTCTATGTTTTTAATCCATACATGACTATGAGTCTCATCAGAGTTTTATATGTTTTAATTTTTGAGCTTTGGCTAATATCTTTAGCTTTCAAAAAATCTTGGAGAGAATAATAGATCCATTTCTAATTTGCATTATTTTCCTCATGTCTATCTGGTGGACAAAATTGCACCAAGGTATTTAAATTTATTCATCCAATCAAACATCTCACTCATAGTTTTAAACTTTGATCTTCTATTATTCCCCTTCTCTGTAGCATCATCTACTTTCTATTCTCTGAGCTGATTAAGAGTCCCATTTCTTTTGTTGATATTTCCATAGTGCTAAACCTCTGTCCTAAGTCTTTTTATTCATCATTTGTGTAAGCTAATACCTAGATAACTCTATTAAAAATTATGGTTGGTTTAAATACAGTTATCTTCTCAGCACCAAATTAAACAAGAGCTTTGAAAGTTCTTCTCCCTGCCCCAAACTTTTCCAATATAAAAGTAGTGTGACAATTTTCCCTCTACTATATCTGTGTGTGTTTCTTGAAATATCATTTTAATGAGACTTATAAGCTTTATGGATATCCCAAATTTCTTTAGAACTTTTAGCAAATTTCCTTTATTAATGCTGCCATATGTCTGTTTGTAATTTAAGTAGAGTTGATGTAGTTTGTGGTTATACTCATAAAATTTCTCAAGAACTGCCTAATACATAGTCCACTGTTGATCACATTTCCTGGATTCTCCTTCATATTCTCTAAGAATATTCTTCATCAATGCCTCCAGCTTGCTTGCCAATAACTTACCTATTACTTTAGACACCTTGCTCATATCTTAACATATGTGTCGGTTTTGCATACTATCTTATCTCTTTTATGGATGGAGCGAAATATCCTAATTTCCAAACCACAGGCATTCTCTCCTGAGAATGGTTAACACCAAACAATCTAGCTTTATACTCTCTGAGCTTACTTAAACTAACTTTGAAAGTTTTAAATATATGAATAACATTTTCCTCCCTTATGTTTCATAGTTAAAAGCAATGTCAATAAAAAAATAGTAAGGTTAATTAAAATATACTTATTGTTGTTTAGGAATTGAGTAGATTAGTATTATTTTATCAGTCTGTTAAAATACTAGTTTACTCTTAGGGGAAGAATTAAAAAAAAAAAAATCTTAGCAAGGCCTAATATTTAAGAGAAATTTCCTCATATTTTCATTTCCTACAACACTGGTTCTGGAAACTATGTTTAATGATTAAATGAATTAGTGTAAGTGAGTAAAATTTGGTTTTAAGTATAATACATAGAATGTTGTGTAAATAAATGGCATAACTTTTGAAAAATGATTTGGGGTATTAAAATAATCAAAAACATTCCTACAAGTACATATAAAAAAATATGTTGCCTTATTTATGTTTTTTAATTATTTTCTTCAGAATAAATTTAAATACAGTATGGAAATTTGTATATGTTTAATCCAACATTCTTAATGTAATGAGTAAATCTTATGTTCCTACATTCATAAAATTAGAAGTGGCGGCCATTTCAAATTTTGTATCATGAACATCGTTTTAACTATTAGCTCGATCGTATTTTATTTCATTTGGTACTTTATTTTGAACAAGGTGTTAGCAATTACTTGTTATTTAATTAAAATGTGAATTTAACAATCAGTCTACATTATCAGCCTCTGAAAAAAGTTTCTAGAATGGTGTTGTTTTTCTGTAATTATTTTTATTTTAGCGACTTACAATTTCTGAGAGTTGACAATATTATACATATTTTATTCTAAGTAAATAGTGTTTATTTTCTATTTTTATTAACTAAGTGGTTCAAACAGTATGTAATTCTTGCTGAAATTAAACATTTATTGAAAATGATTATTTTTTATAGGTATTGAGCGTTGGGAAGAAGAAGTAGATGAAAATAAACTGATTATCTATTTAGAAAAAGTGGAATTTGCACAAAAATGTTTTAGTTTTGTTATACAAAAGATATATGACATTATTAATCCTGCCCCAGCTATTGTTACTGTGACAGATTATTATCATCCAGAACGTTCAAATTCAGTGGTAAGTTACTAGAGTATCACAGTTAATATTATTGCTCAGATTCTTACATAAATCTTGTCTAAAGTTCTGCCTCTGTTATTTTAAATATTGAATTTCCATTTTTTTATTCTTATTAGTTCAGAAAACCTAACTTCAAACTGCTTCAATGATCTACTGATCAATGTACTTATTATAAATGTACACATTCTATTATTCTACACATTCAACTTATATTTACTTGTATTTTTCATACTGAGGTATTATATTATTTTGAAATAATACGTTTTCATTTTTTTTTTTTTTTTTAACTAAAAACAGCATTGCTCATAACAATATTGGTCATTAAAAATCTCTACAGCACTCAATGAACTACACCCAGCATTGTTAACTTTGCTGATCATTGGGAATCAGTTAATTGAACTTTTACTGAATTTTTAATTCTTATTTATTGCATAAATTATAATAATTATGAAGTAAGAATCAAAAGATGTCTTTCAATTGGTGAGTTCAATTGATTAAGTTCAATATATTAATTTATTGAGTCATTCATTAATATTGATACTGATGATGAAATCAGTACATCGGGTAATACATACTGTTTGATTAATTTATTCTTGCTAGAAACTAGATAATGCAGACTTATGCCCATTTAGAGATACATTCCTTTTCTTGTGAAAGGTATTTTGTGGCATATAAATATGCCAAGCCAACCAGCATTTGATTTAGAACCTTTCAGATGAAAGACAAGGATATCATTACTTTTCAGTGGAGATTAATAAGAAGTTTTATGAATATGTAGCAATTATTTATTAATGAACAAAACTTGAATCTCGAAATCTAAATAAAAGGAATAAGTGTTTTGATTAATTAAAGATTAAATGTGTTTAAATCTTTAATGTGTTAAATGTGTTATCTTTAATGTGTTTTGATTTTAACTTTAGTAATATACAATCATAAGATATCTCTTTCATACAGCTATATTCAGTTCTTTAATACTTACACACTGGCTAATCAATCAAATATTACTGAAAAAAAAAAGAAATAATATTTTAATGAAACTATTAAAAACCCCGTGAAAAATTAGAAATTAGCTGATAAAGAATATGTTTAAGTACTTTTGTTTTAAAGCAGTTTCAGGTGCAACCTATGTTACACTCAAATATGTAGGTATGGTATATGTAACAACACTTTTTATAGCAATTGCTATAATAATAATATTATTATAATATAATAATAATACATATTATAATATACATACATATTATAATATTATTATTATATTATTAATATAATAATATTAATAATTTATTAATTTGTATGTATTATTATTTTTTTTTTTTTTTTTTTTTTTTTTTATTGAGGTATTTAGGTTAGACTACTTTAAATATGCTTTTGTGTAATTTATGTTAGAAAAGTTATTTGCCTAGTTAAGATGTTAACAAATGAATCTTTTACTTTTTCTGTTTTTAGAACTATACTATTTTGTGTAATAATATTCCAGTGATTTTCGACAATAATGATGATGATGATTTATGTAAGTAGTGATATTAAAATAATAATCATTAATGTATCAAATAAGTGTGCATGCGCAAGTGTGTGTGTGTGTGCGTGTGCATGCATGTGTGGTGCGTGTGCATGTGTGAATTAATACTGCTTCTGAAAAAATTATAATATTTATTGTTGCCATTTTTATTTTTATTTAGGAAAAAACCACAGTTTCTTGATAGTATCCTTCATCTAATCCTGAAGCCTTATTCATGGGTTGCGCAGTGAGTCAGCTTATTTCATTTAACTGTACATTTTCACCCATCTTTTCAACATGACTGAATAACGCAGCCTGATTTTTTCCTAATATCTATTTTTTCATTGTTACATACATGTTTAATTTAATATAATACTTCACTCTCTTTTCTATTGCATTCCCGTGGGTTTAATTTCAATTGTCTAGATTTTGTAGTCTTCTATTCAATTGGTCACAAGACTTCAGTTCTGTACATCGAGACTGATACAGTTCAATTGACTTTATAAATTATATTTCTTATACATCATTTCCTTCCTTCTTTCTGATTGTCTTCCAATAATAATTCTCTGATATGTTTATAGAAATTGCCTGTAGTCTGCATTTCCTTCAAATCATTTATACCATTCTTGAACTTACTTGTCCATCTTTTCCCCTTTCACGTTCATCTTTTATTTAGATCCTCTTTTTTCGTATTTAGAATTATTAACCACAAATAATATTCTTAAATATTCTTTTGATAGGAGTTTGATGTGAAGGAATGATTCGTATATAACACGATATCAACTTCCTCACAATTTTTAACAATACCATCATGGTCACTAATTATAGTGAGAACATGATTCGTAAATAACCAACACAATATCAAACTTCCTCACAATAATTTATTTACCACAAAACAGAAACAAACAAACACTTACAACCCTTAACAAGATCTATATGAAACAATTTAAACTTTCGCGCAGTGTATCTTATCAGAACTATGACACACAAATGAACCAATCCACAAGTCCCTCGACCCGCTTATATATATATACTTTAGCTGTACATTTAGAAAACACTAGAAAAGTCTATTTGTTTCTATTACAAATATCTACATTATTTATAAATACAATTAATTCCAAACAATATAAATAGTTACATTAATTACAGAACTAAACTTTATCATTGTAAATTGCCAAATAAAAATTAATTCTTTTGTAAAAATATTAGTTCAAACAAAAATACAACCTTACTGCTTCTAGCAGTATCTAGTACTCTCTATAAGCTTCTAGCAAATTTGAAATCTGATTACACACAACAAAGACTAAATTATTTAAATACTATTAACATACAAATGAAATAATATTAACAAAATATTATTATTAAATATTATTAACATAAAAATTTAACAATGTTTATTACTTTAATTAGTTATAAATTTATTTTGTGGACATCAATACATACGGGGAATTATAATAATTTTTATAAAAACCTTGTACTACAAGTTGTTTAAATAATATGTAATTATTTAATAATATTAATGTGTAAACTTACTGTATTTATGTTCTTTATTTTATTTTTAATGTGTTTACAATTAATTATTTATTAATATTTCTTTATTTATAATGTTTAAAATTATTTATATTTGTTTACAATAGAAAACGGCTACTAAGAATGACTCCTGGATATGCTAAATTTTCATCAGAATTTCTTCTAGTGGTCAACATTGATGCTTACTGTATCACATTCTGTTAGTTATGAATAAGCTTTTATTTGAGGCATACTTGTCAATGTTTTTATTTTAGTAGCTACACCACCTTTGATGACTGAAAAGTTATCCTATCTTTAGATATTTTATTTTTTGTAAAAAAAATTAATTTCATAATTTAGATAAACAAATGAATTTAAATAACTTAAATTAATTCTTGAATAAACAAATGAATTTAAGCTAATGTATAGTTTTTTTGAAATGTTACAATATTTTTGTCATGCAGCATCACTACATTATTATAATCTTGAAGTTGCCAAGGCACATAGATTATGTTAAAAATTAATTCCTAAACACACACTATATTTGTGTATACTATAATAGTATCACTTATTTTTGCGACACTGATGTGTTTTGCATGTTTACAGCAAATTGTGCAGTATATCGTAATGAGAAATTAGTGTTTTTCACTTTGTGGTTAAACATATTTTTTAAATTTTAAATAATTTTCAGCAACATACTGTAGAGTTTTATTTTTTTTATTAAAATCAATGATGATAGCTCTAACAATAACTTTGCATTAAAGAAGAAATTAACAAATTGTATAAAATTAAAAGAAAAATGATTACAATATACAGGTGAACCAGAATTACAGAGGATTTTTGTTTTTTCATTCCCTAGGATCTTGTGTAATACTAACACAATATGCTATGTGAACAAGTTTATGTTAGTATAATACTAACATAAACATATGCAATTAGAGAAATGCTGAGCTAGTTAGTAGGAAAGAAATTGATTGTTTAATAAATATTATAGTATTTAAAGCCTTAGTCATTAGTATTTAAGCCTATTCTTGGTCTGTTGTCTTCTAGGGTCCATTTTTTCCTCACTCCAACTTTTTTAAAAACATTCATTAGTAGATTAAAAAAATATGAAATTAAAATTCTGATGAAAGGGATTCTAGGTTTGTAATGAATCATTTTGCAAAATATAGTTTTAAAAGAATTGTTTAAAAATTTTCAAGTGGAATTTTATGTATAAAATTATATTTTAAGTTTAACAATACATTTCTAGTGTGTAAACTCAAGCCTTCTTTACCTTTGAATCTTTGTACATTTCTAATAAGAACCTTCTCTATTGCATTTCTCTCTCCGATTGATTCCTACACCTTCATTTTGGCTATTGAAAAAGCATTTGTGTTCTGCCTCAAAGTTGTCAAAATTACATTCAGTTATTTTTATTGCATATTGATCTTTAGTAAGAAACAAATTTCAGGATCTCATTATATTCGTGAATCCCCAAGTGGTACTGAACAGATGTTAATTGCTAAGATCTTAACCCAAAACTTTGAAAACTGCTGGAGGTAGGATTTATTTCTATTGTTTCCTGGAAGAGCTCTTAATTAGATTTAGGATTGAGTAACTTCAGATCATTTCGAATTTGTACCAATTTTTAATACACTTTAAGTAGCTGCATTTTAAAAACGTTTCTCAAAAGTAATTGTAAATTAATTTTATGAATTCTGTTTAATATATGTAAAAAAAGATATTTCTTTCAATAAATCAAGGTGGTATAATTCCTTAACTTTATAATTGTTATTATTTAATATTTATATTTTTGTTTTTTAATAGTTGTTTAGTATGACTGATTTGTATTATTTTAAGCAATTTCTTACTTAAAGATTATGTTATTCCAAAAAATTAAACATTTTTTATTTAAAATGATAAATTACATTCTGAAGGTACATCTACTGTTGTCAAAAAATTTATTAATCATAACTCCTCTAATCATGAAATTTCTGTTGTGCTTACAGAGTTATACAAAGTCAGTATTTTCAAACAACTAAATTTTTTTATAAGTAACAGAAGATTACATTATAACAAACAGAACTTTATGAAGTATCTTTGATAAATTGAGGAGCTACTTTTTGAGTGGGTAACAAGCTTTCCTAATAAAATTCATTGATGTTTGTCTGCAGGGGAAGGAAATCCTTTTCAAAAAGTTTCTGTCCCTCTCTTGATGGAAAAGAAGCTTTCTAACATTTATCTGCACTAATCCATAAAATTAAAAAAAAAGAAGCAAGCTTTTATCTAATGAAGTAAAATTTTAAACATTTTAGCTCATATTCCATCAATCTTTCAATGAAATTACATTTTTTAACACTTATAAAATGAACTTAATCAAAAATTTATAAGGGACATCATATTTTCTTAAAAGGGTTTTTACTGAAAATTATATTTTTTCGGTAAACAACTCAGCTATTGAAAAATCCATTACATAATTACTCATTTTACTGAACTATTAATTTTTGACTTTGAGAAAACAGTCTCTATCAACCACTGTTTTAAACTGGCTTATGATAATGCCTGCAAATCATGAAAAAATGGACAAAATATCTGAAATTTTATGAAGAACAAATAGTTCATCTTTAATATATATTAACTATATATTTTTACAGTACTAAAAAAAGGCCATAAAATTTGTGTTTTTCTTTCTTATAAAAAAGGAAACAGTAATTTTTTCCTACTTAAGCTTAATTAAATAATATATAAAATAAGAGGCTTAGATTTAGTTCAAATTTGTTTTTAAATTGTTATATACATTTACATTGCTCAAACTCAGGTATTTTCTTTCATTATCAAAGGATATTTTATCAGATACAGTGTCAGAATCTTATCACACTTATGAAATATTAATTAATTATAATAAAAATACTATTAATAATGATCGTTAGTAATTGATAATTACCATCATAATGACCAATAATGCTAAATTCAAAATTTGATAACAAGAATCAGTCAGCCTGATGAAGTGTAACAAGTAAAATCTTTTAACTGTTGTTTCTCAAGTACATAAATAAGAAAATGAAAATAAAAAACAAGTGTTTACAGATTTTGGAGGCTGTACTTTACTTCTAGCAACACTAATGAGTCCATATTGTCAAGCTTAGAACACATGCAACAAAAATTTCAAGATATTTCCCTTGTTACAAAAGAAGTGCAAACTGTTTCTTGGTCATAAATTCAACGTTCTACATTGTCTGATAACTATTGAATGTATCACTTTGTCCAAATCTTCCTCATTTTTCAAGGTTTTATTAATTGCTGTGGAATATACAAGGAATTTAATTTGAATTTAACTTTTCAACCAATTAAGGTTTCATTATGTGATCTCGAGATACCAGAGTAATAAGCTTTGCTCTTCATTAATTGAAGAAATTGTTAATCCTGCCTTCAGCTGGATGTATTTGAATCTTGCACCCAAGTACTTGTAGTTAATATCTATATCATGATATTGTGTTCTGCACTTCCTTGGCTCTGATTGTGATACATTTTACATGAGCTTTTTAGTTGTGCCAGTATTTCTTAAGGCTGCAGACAATTTGTTGGAAAATTTTCAATTATTATCCAATTTAAGGATTGAAGATACATCCATAAGTATAAAGTTATTAATTACATTTATATTTTTAAGTACTATGAAATTTATTAAATTTGCAAACAAACTTTGTTAGAATCATCATTCGACAATGAGTTGCCATATGAATTAAATAATTTAATAGAACTAAATCAATGCTTTAAAAACTTTACACAAATATTCATGCACCTGTACAGTGTGCTTGTGTGACTACCTTGACAAAATAAAAGTAAAACAAATTACTACCATTAGAACTCTATGCCAATCATTAAAATGTTGGAATGTTTATCTAGTATTAAAATGTAGCTGCACAATAAATATATGCTTCCTTCATTATTCACACCTCTTTATCTGTAACCTCCAGAACTACTGTAAGGTATTACTTCAGAGGATGATGTGTATGAATGTGAATGAAGTGTAGTCTTTAGTCATTATTCACCCCTGATTTTTCAATATTCTCAGAGTTTTCAACTCTGTTTTTATATTATCTACATTAATAGCATTCCCTTTGTGGTTGAGTCTAAGAGATAGTTGTATCCAGAAATCAGATTTTGAAAAAATAGTAGGTTTTTTTTGTACTTTGATTTTGAGAACTGAAATTTACATTCTTGGATACTGGTAAGTGATTTTTGTCATCAGTTTTTAGTAAAAAGGTAAATATTGTTTTTTGTCATCATCACTGTTTTGTTTGTTACAATGAAAAATACTTTTCAGGATTTTAGGCCTGAGTTCTGTAATTTTAGACTTCTCTTGATAGCTCTATATATGAAGTATAAACTTTCAAAGAACTTTGGAAAAATATTTAAACTGAATGGAGAAAAACAAAAGAAAAAATATATCTCAATTTCAAGAGGTGAAGTTGATTTTTAAAACAAAATTTTTTTGTTACTGTATTTATATATGCATTGTATGTAACAAGTTTTCTTTAATAAAATTTTCTGTAAAATGCCTCTTAAGAAAATTGAAATTGCTTTTTTCAAGATACCCTCCATCCCCTTAATGAATTTTTAAGAAAATTGTTTGGTCAATCCTGAGTTACAAGGCCAAAAGGAGTGTAACACACATTGTACCTTATAAGTAAGGCTTTCAAGATTGCTAAGAAAATTTGGTATGCAAGTGAAATTGTGTTGTAAATTAAAAAATATAATAACAATAATTATAATAATAAAGAATTTAATTTTACTAGATTATAGAGTTAATATGACTGACAAGATTGTTAAGTGTTGAATGAAGGAGTTAGTCCATGATTTTATATATTTTTGAAGTTTTTTTTATGACCTTATTGTGGTTTTTAGCTTTTTATTAAAAATAGAATTATGCAGGATTTTTTAAAAATACAAATTGAAAAAAAAATAATGGAGGATTTGTATACCATCAGAACTTTAAGTGAAGAAAATTAAACTACCTGATCAAGCAAAAGAAAACGACAAAGTTCATATATTTGAGAGAGACTCAATATTCACAGTAGATGGTTGCACATCTACACAGAAAAAAATTTAATTTAGTTAATTTTATTCTATTATGGTTTGGTAACCTTTACTCAGTCTCAGTATCTCAGTATTCAACATTTTCCAGGAAGTATTGAAAATTTTATTTGCATAAAATTTAGTAGCAAATGTCACATTAAAAGGGAAGGTATCTTAAATTTAGCTGAATAATAAATATGATACTTCCATAACACATGAAAGTATACCTTTAAATAGTTTAATATTCTTAATCAGCAATAGCCGAAATTATCTTTATTCGAATCACAGACTAACTCTAAAACAATTACATACCCAGATATAGAAGTTTCTTGAAAATGTCATGCAGCAAGGATATAAAATAAGATTAAAATTTTTGTGATTAAGCCATATTAAATTTGATATCAGTAAGCTAAGTACAGTTTCTATTTGCTGGATAACTGAATGGTGCTGATATTTTTGGTTAATGATCTCAGAATAGGTTTATAAGATTGAAAAACTTAAAACCGAATCCAGATTGTATATTATGATTACCACCTATAGCGCTATAACCGGTATCAACTATACTATCCATTGTTATGATTGTTTTTAATAATTTTTATTAATTGTACAATGTCCGGGATTCAGTACAATAAGTTTCATCTTGTCGTGTTTTACCAAAGTGGCTTACTCCAAACAGGAATGGATTGTTATAGTCGAATCGTGTTCACGTGCATCATGCTTTACGAAAACGAGAAATAGTCATTGAGAATTTCCTAATTCAGCAAATAGTAACATTCAAGATTAGCTTAAAAATGGCGTTCAACAGGGTCAGTTGCAAATGCAAAATAAAGTAGGATACCTTTCGTTTGACTCCAACCTGTCTTGATATCCAACGAAGAATTTCCCTGAGTCCTATTTAATCTATTGGAAAATTATCAAAACAAGTCATTGTAAAATATAGATTTTCCCGTAAGATTCGGCATTCTTTAAGTTCAAGACTATCGTTTAGTTAACAGACAACAAACTGAAAGTTCTTAATTACTGTAACCGGTTTCTCAATAAAACTGTAAACGGTGAATTAAAGTCGATTGTGTAGTTCATGGATGGCGCACCATAGTTCCATCTTTCAATTCATAAAAATGTAGTGTTACAATGTAATAATTAGAGTTAGCTACTGATTTGATGATTTGTTGCTCGGATTCAAATGCATTGATCGAACTCTGTGAATCCAAATCCTATGTTCTACTGCTTCGAATCAGTAGTTATTATAGGAGCAACTTAAAATCAACTGCCGGCCTCCGTGGCGCGACTGGTAGCGTCTCTGTCTTTTATCCGAAGGTCCCGGGTTCGAATCCCGGTCAGGCATTTCATTTTTCACACACTCTACACATCATTCATCTTCATCCTCTGATGTAATACTTAACTGTGGTCCGGAGATTAAAAAAAAAAAAAAAATCAACTTTGACGACAGTTATGATTCGAACGAATGAACTAAACACACCTAATCTTACTCTCTCGGTTGCTACGACTCGGCAACGTGATTTTTTTTTTTTATTATTGAAACGGCTGCAGTTAATTAGTAATTAAGTGTCGCCAGACAGGCGACAGTGCATTGACGTGGATTTTAAAGTATAAAATGAAGAAATTGTTGATGCTATAACTGTTGACCAATGCATTATCGCAAATAAACTAATCAAACAAACTTGGTTATTCCAGAATAAACAAAATTAAACACCCATTCCCTGTTTTATTATTCAGTTGTTAACATATAATTATATAATTCATTAGTCAGCAGTTGTGAATCGTTTACTTTTAAACCTATTATTAAAAATGAAATCATTACAAAATTAAAAATGAATGTTAAAATTTTGGATCCAAAATATTTGGATTTTGGTTTTTTTATTAACTGCAATAATAAGCCCTCATTGAGAGCTTTTCAAAGATATATCATAAATGGTACTTAATTTCATTGTTCCAGAGTTATAGCCAAATAAACTTTTAATTATAAAATAGTTGAATCTTACATCAGTTTGAATCCGACTTCATATACAAATTTATTTTTTTAAACTTTTTTTTTATTACTTAAATATATTGATTTATTAATATTTATTAACTTCTGATTGTAAAAAAAATTGCAATAAATAATAATTCAACAATAGCAATAAAAAAAAGCAAAGAAATTATGAGTTATAAATGAAATAAAATTTTATGTACTTACATTTAATTCAAAATTGTTTACAGAGTTTAACAATTGTTGATAAAGCAATATATTTAAATTAAAAAGAAAGTTAAAAAATAGATATGTATATATATATATATATTCAAACCAATGTGTCCATGAATTCCATGGATTCAACACGTTCTCACTTAAACAGCATAACTATTTGAGCGGTGTTAAACAAAATTAATATGTGAACTAATATAAAATGCTGATATAGACACCACAAAAAAAAGTGATGCAGTGTGGTGTCCAATACACTGCAGTTATGTAACTGTTCACTTTATTAAAGAACTGGAGGATTATCTCACTTTCAATTGAAATTAGTTTAAATGATGTGCAGCAAAAAATGAGTATAGGGGAAGCTTGCCGAATATCAGATACTTTTTTGTTTTAATTCTATAGAAATATTTCTATTCAACTTGTTGGATATATTTTTATTTTAAAGACATACCATATATTCTGCAAGAGATTCAACAGTTTAGCAACAATATTTTTACATCTATACTTTTTTTTTTTTGTAAAAGTTGACACTTTTTCACTTTTGAAAAACGGGCTCCTAATACAAAAGAAGGTTATGGTGATTAAAGGCTCTTAACAACACATGAATGTTTTCTATCCCTGTTTTCAGTTCCAAAGCACAGTTCTCTCTCTTTATCTGTTTAGCCTCTGGAACGACTGTAAGGTATTACTTAAGAGGATGAATGAGGATGATGTGTATGAATGTGAATGAAGTTTAGTCTTGTACAATCTCAGGTCAACCATTCCTGAGAAGTGTGGTTAATTGAAACCCAACCACTAAAGAACACCGGTATCCACGATCTAGTATTCAAATCCACATAAAAATAACTACTTTTACCAGGATTTGAATCTTAGAACTCTCGACTTCGAATCAGCTAGTCACCACTAGACAACTTAACCACTAGACCAGCCAGGGCTCCAGAGCACAGTTCATGTGCCCATCAAAGGCATTTGATGCATCTTATCCACTGCTCTCCACACTCATTCAGTTTATATGGTTGACAGCAGTACACACATTCCTCATCTGCTCTGTCCTCGTCATCTGTGGATATCAAGGAGATGTGTGAGTAATCATATGATGTGTCGTCCAGTAGACCTGCATTAAATTTATGCTTTGTGCCTTGCTTATATGATAGTTTTTCTTGGAAGACATGTTTTGTTTGGTTTCATCTTCTTTTTCCTTTGTATGTCTTTGCCTAGGTTTTTTGGTTCTTTCTAGGCCTACTAATGATAACTTTTTTTTTCTTATTTTCTTGTGATTGCCTTTCTTTTTTAAAATGGTTCTGGATTTCTCTTTTCAAATTTGATTTGTAAGAAGAACTGGTGATAGTTACAGCTTTCCCAGCGTTTGAGGATTTTTCATTTAATTTAGGTAGTGGTTTTAGAGCAAATGGAGAGATAATTTTCTTTGGTTCCTCTGAAGTTTTAGAGGTAGAGAAAACGGGCTCTGGAGGAGCAACTGATAGCTCATCTTCTCTTTATTGATTTTTTCAGGCTGACATGCTTCTACACCAACCAAATTAACTTCCTGAAATCTGTTCCTATCAAAGGAGAAAATACCACATTTCTTAAAACCACTTCCAGCAATTTGAAGAGTAGCACACTTAGCATAAGCTTTACAACAGTTCTCCTATTTGAAAAGAGCTCAGTGACCTGTAAGGATTGTTAGACATGTTTCAACTTCTTGAAAATAACATGCCTTTGATGGGCTCATACATCTATCAGTTGAAGTTTATGTGATGTATGGGGTGGTAGAAATACTATGATTACTCTATCTCCCTAGCTTTAACAATCACATCCAGATTTCTAACATGTGATTTATGTCCAAGTTACTTTTCTTTATCTGTTTAGCTTCTGGAACTACCGTAAGGTATTACTTCAGAGGATGAATGAGGATGATATGAATGAATGTGAATGAAGTGTAGTCTTGTAC
>JAAAKQ030482926.1:0-22193 GCA_010016005.3 Zanna intricata
GTAAACATTTATATATGTAAGAATAGGAAGTACAAAATTTTATGGTGTTGCTGTGTATGAGTATTTATATATATATACAATTTTCGTAGTACTTTTGGTGTGTGTGTGCATGCGTCCATGCGCATGTGCATGTGTGTGTGTGTGTGTGTGTGTGTGTGTGTGTGTGTGTGTGTGTGTGTTAAACGTTCTGTAGCTCAATGTGAAGTGGGGAAAAATGTTGGAGAAGATAGGGCTGTGAGGAAACTACCAAAAATAATGATCCAGATGATATCTTCTACAAGGCAGTTTCAAACAGATCAAAAGATAATAGATGCCAATCATGTTAAAAACTGAAATATTAATGTTTAAAACACTGGAGAAAGCAAACTGGAATATTAAACAAATGTTGGAATTTTCAACTGTAAGTCACCACAAACAATTAGTTGTAACATATGCTAATTTAGGATTGTTGGACAATCAGACTGACTAACAGCAACATGATATGGCAAATATTTTTGCTAGCAATTTTATTCTAGTTATTTTAACTCCTGCCAACAATTCAGAATTTCAGAAACACAAACTACAGTTCAATTACATTGCTTTTCAACTGAGAAATTGTTAATAAATGTAAGATTTTATTTTTTATCTAATATCTACAATGTGGTATAAAATTCACCATGACAATATTTTGTAACCAATAATGTTCATCTATTCATGATGCCTGATCTTTTAATTTCCACATTAATACATTTGCTTAATATATGTAGTAAGATTTTTAAACTGCATAAATCTCATGCCTCATAGAGTAAAGGTATGTGTCATTGCATCAAAAGTGCAGGAAAAGACAAATCATATGTTATCAGTTAACAGCAAATATCAAATGAGTGTTTTGTGCAACCTGATTGAGTTGGTTTACTGCAGACTGAAATGCATCTAAGGCAGTCCAGGGCAATGAAGGTTTCCACGAGTAAGAAATATTGAATACTGTAATTCAATAAAGACTTAATCACCTGTGAATCAACTTCAAAGAATAGTTTCCTTTTGGGCCAACACCTCATAGACACTTTTGTTGATTTGAAGAGATTACATGACACTGCTTATCGAAGACGTACAACAAAAATTTTGAAGAGTGGATGTAAATGGGGACAAGCTGAGATTTATTCAAGGATTATTTAACAATCAAATTTTCTGACTCCAAGATTAGGACAGAAGGTTCCAGGCAATTATTGATGGATAATAGTGTTCCCAGACAGCTTACTTGGGGCTATATATAACTAATTTGCAGGAAAAAACACAATTGTAAATTCTTTACAAAAACTTACCATATGTTCCCCAAATGAAAATGATTTTTATAAATTTAACATTGTATTCCATGGCTTCAACTGAGCATTCATTTTATAATTCAATGCACATTAAGTGTAGGTGGGTGAAAACTTTGTAGGGTTAAAATTTTAAACATCATGAGTTTGTTTTTCCATTTAAGAACTAATAATACTCCTGGATTATATTATAATCAACATAACATAAATAAAGCCCTGATTTGAATTAAATATTTATAAGACTTAAAAATCAGTTTATGAAAATATTAAAGTATTAGAACAGCAGTTGCAGATTCAACATGTAATGTAAAATTCTGTAAGATCTTGATTTATTATTAATTCTCTACCAGAAGAATAGTTCTCATCAGCTGATTTCTATTCAAAACAACTTTCTGCTGGAGCTTTTGATATAATCCTGCAGAAGGAATGTCAGCAGAGCTATTCCTTGAAATTGGTGGCATTAATTAAAAAGTTTTGTTTGTAATAAACTAATTTTTCAACCAATTTCCTTCAAATGTTACCCATGGCCAATTTTTGTCTCCTTTTATAACCGAAATAACCCAAATGTTCTTTAATAACATAATAATAATAATAATGTCCTTTTAATAACCCAAATGTTCTTTATTCAAGTTTCAATATTTTTTTTTTAATTTCATCTATACATATATTTCTAAATTGTAACTGTTCCCATAACAAATCAATTTACCAACACCCACTCTTTTAACAGGTTCAGTCTTGCTTTCTGAGAATACTGGCTAAATTCTCTAAATATAATCATTATAAGAAATTGTAATTTTAGACATTTTTATCCTTTTATCCTTTGTTTAAATCCTTGATATATTAATGATAATATGCAATTCTTGTGTATGATTTTTTTTTTTTTTTTTGTTAATTAATCCTTCTTCTCTGTTATTTATAAACCAACATCATTTTGTTGATTCTCTTCTGTATGAATGATTCTCTACTAAAATCATTGAATCCATCTGTCTTTACA
The DNA here is from genome assembly GCA_010016005.3 of Zanna intricata. Taxonomy (NCBI): domain Eukaryota; kingdom Metazoa; phylum Arthropoda; class Insecta; order Hemiptera; family Fulgoridae; genus Zanna; species Zanna intricata. The sequence continues at coordinate 2,293 of JAAAKQ030482926.1, forward strand.
GAAATTAAACTGAAAATTGTTTAATAATTAAAATTTTCATCTGGTTTTGTATTAATAAAAAAAAAAAAAAAAATTGTTTTCTAGTGTAAATAAACAATTTAAACAAAACAAGAATATGTTATGAAATAACTCAGTAGCTGAATCATTCATGCATAATTTATTATTGCTACAGATGATACCATACTAAACCAACAGTAATATCTATGCCACTGAGTCAAATGTAGCACTCTCACAAAAAATACTCGGTTTCTTTAAGTTATTTAAAATAACTAGCACCTTGAAACTGAAAGCAAATAAATACACACGACATCAATTACATAACATTTAACAAAAATTCTAATAATTCTACATAACATAATAAATTTTTATAATTCATTGACAAAATAATTATAAAATAAAATAAAATTGCATTCTACTCTGAAAAAATTTCAAACAATAATATCATAAATCAAAATTAAGAACACAACGATTATATCAAGCATATAAAACCTTCTACAAATCACAGATCAGCACTAAAATATACATTAACCTATGATTAATTACATTCCTGCCTTCACTACCTAGAAATATGAATAAAACCATTAGCTCATATCTAACTCTTCATAACAGCTCATAAAAGAAGAGCACAAAATGTCTTATCCGCAATACTTAGTATCTATGCCTTGCAGTATTTGCTTGTCATAACTAATATTTACATTAATACATCTGAACAAGAAACTACTAAAATATTATAGGAATCATTGCAAAACAACAACAGTTGTACACATCATTAAAATTCAACTATAAAATGTTTATATTCCTTTAAAAGTACTTGCTCTAACATAAATTAAATTTTTTATATACTTCCTAACAGCAAGAATCTCATCACAGTTACACATTTGCAAACTAAACTTAAAAGTATACTTAAGTTTAATTACAAGAAAAGTTTAATTACATTACATATTTTTTTTATCAATGAAAAAAAAATTTTTATCATTTTTATGATAAAAGATGAGGTCATCAGCTTTACTTGTGTGACAAAATGTCTATAAACCAAAACTTTTATGAATTGAAAAAGAAGATAATAAATAAAAGTATTTTAGCATTTAATAAATAATAAACTTAATATGAAATAAGCTTATAAAATAAAATAGCTTACTGTGACAATGCTTTAATAGTACGCAATCCAACAAATAACCTAACCAGCCCTTCATACATAACTTCCAACATTGTAGTGCTATTAGTGATAAAACTATCACAGATTGGAGAGATTAAGTATAATATAACACTCAACAAAAAAATACTTGTCACATATATTTAATTTATATGTTACATACATATATACTTTAGCACACACATAGGGACACACCCATGTCCATGCCATTATTTTTCAATGTTTATTGTATTATGGCTCACAAGATCACATAAACAAGTAGTTTCATGCTGATAATATTTAAATTTGTGATTTTTTTTTGTGTGTACTATTTCTGTCACAATTTCTGTAGTAATTATAATCTTTTATCAATCTTGGTTCTTTATTCCTGTATTATGAATTTTGTATTTTAGAATACCAACTCCATAGGTAAAAAAAATCATGTTAAGTGATAAACAGACACTGTTGAAATGAATCATTGAAAATGATAAAACAAAAATCAGGTGAGGCTGTGCCGGGAAGCACGTTTGTTGGTTTAATGTGAAATGTTACAGATTTTGGATGAAGTTCCTCTGAGCTAAGGCCGGCCAACTTATCCATAGAGTTAAATGTAGAGTCAAATTTACTGAGTGTATTGTTTTAAAATATGATAATTATATTTTAAGTATTTATAAAGTAACCTTTATTCATTAACTTGCATCAGACTTCAGACAAGTTATTGTATCGCAATACTGTATTAGTAGATAAGTTGATGATGCCATTTTATTGTATCAAGACAATACAAGAAAATGTAAACAAGTAAGATTCATCAATATAATAAATTAAAAATTAAAATGTCAGCAAAAGATCAATAATGTACACTTATTTTCTTCACCCAACCATCACAAAATATCACAGTAAATACACAGAAAAACTATACTTGTTCATTGATACAATCCAAAATAAATAAAACTAATGTAAAGAAAAACAAAATAAGAAATACATCATATTAAAACAGATAAAGACTCAAACAAAATAGCTCACAAATTGAAAACAATCTATACTCAATGTGACCTTTCGTCAGAGCAACAAGCAGTATAAAACAAATAATTACAAACATAATCTCCAAACAAACACAACACTTCTGGAATATAGAAACCAATAGGTTTGGTCTGCTCAGTGTTCTGTGTATATCATATGCAATATAACTTCAAACAGTTAAGTCTTCTATCACAAAATGATGAATCATATTTTGTAAACATGTCTCCTTAACTAAAAGATAGTAATATAAAAGATAATAAGAACAGCAGCTGACACAGGATAAGAAAGGCAACATCAGGCACTGAAGGTGGTTGTTAGGATGACTTAAATGTTTTGAAGAAAGTTATTTAAATTTGGATCAGTAGTAGTTGAAAATAAATTTTATTGTTTTATATTCAATAATATCATGTCATCTAAAATGTGTACAAGAGCTAAACACCTTATGATACTACTTAGCAATGAATATTTTTATAAACAATGGAATTTTTTGCTCATTACTTAAGCTAAAAGTTAATTATTCTTGGTAATCTAGCAAACGTTCCTAGCTACATTTTACCATACAGCTACTGTATTTCAGTTCACCGTTTATTCAATTATTCTCGTTACGAATTAACTTTGTTCCAGATTCAGTGATGGCAAAGTAAAATTTCTTCCTTTCATCCGAAAGTTCCAGGCTCGATGCCGATCTGATTAGCATTTTTTATACGCTACAAAAATCATTAAAATCCACGAGTAGCGTTACTGGGCACAGCCTGGGTAGTTGCATACAATTATGGACTCACCTTTAATTCTGATGCAACTTAAAATAAACTTTATTTAGGGCTTAAGCTATTCGTTACAATTGAAATTATTCGTTAGAAACGCCTTTCACCCGAATACGTCCGTTGTGCTATAAATAAATAAAACAAGAAATTTTTATATATGAATTTCTTTGACGGTGTGTAGTATTGTAATTATGGTACATAATTATAGATATCTATGTACCATAATTTAAAAATAAAACCAAAATAACCTGGCAGGATTGAATTTCTTATTTTATTATTTATTATATTCGTCGATTATAATTCACTGGTTGGTCATTGAGCAACATGATCAGAGTTGAGATTAGAACGCTTCGAACAAAAATTCAACTCAAAATAGACTCGTGCTCAATTTTTTTTTAAACAGTATTCTAGAGAAATCTAACCATCAAATGTAATGTTGCGCCACGTACAGCCTGATGTTAATTTCGCTGTTAGTATATTTTATACTTATTTAAAACAGTAATTTTTATATCGTATTATTAGTATTTTAATACTAGTCACCATTTATAAAGTTCCATGATTGTTACTTGTGAAAATACTTATGACATTGATAACCAGAGTCAGCAAGGTTAAGAATAACTTAAAGATAATTATTTGTAGTTACATTAAAAATGAGTTATTAATGAATTTATGATAAATCCAGAGATGGTAATTCTTTTTTTAAATACGCTAAGTAGAGGTGGCAGTATTTTTTAACAAATTTCCAACAGTAGTTGAGGAATTGTTGAAAGTTGAACTTACCATAGGTGTGAAATAATGTCATCTACAGGTTGTTTAAAATCTTAAAAAAATTGTTTTGAACTACAAAAAACTAATGGTATTTATGTATTATAAAGTTTACTCTTTACTTGGAGCTATTTCAGTTTACAAAATTATAAAAGTTTGACTGTGAGGTTTTAAATTCAATATTGGGTATTAATTGTTTACATTTTGTTCACTGATTACTAATTTGGAGTGCCATGATTGTAAAATTAAAAATATTGTTGCATTAACTTATGGAATGCAGCCTTAAAATAGGCTTAGCCGTTTCACAGATCACACCATAGAATACAATATTGCAAAAATAATTTTTCCATTTTATTTGTAATATTCAATGAATGCTTTGATTAATTTCTGACTGATCATAAATTGATATCCATTAGGTATGTTTTATTCATAATTAATAATGTTGTTAGCAAAGTACCCAATAAGGGTTGTTAATGATAAATTTTTTGTTATACTGTATTGTGGTTCTACATAATTGTGAAAAAACTCATTCACTTGTATCCAAGAATGGAAGAGTACATATAAAATAACCTAAAATTTCAATTCTGATCTGTTTGATAGAATTCTACATAAATTTCTTCAGAATTGGAATGAATGATGTGTAATAACATAGTCCACAGTTCAGTTCATATATCAGTACTAAGGATGTTACCCATTCTTGATTGAAAAACAAATGTTGAAATCTAGATGTATAAAATAAACTTTTGTGTACATATTGCTATCAATATGGTTTTTTCATTCCTTAGTGTGAAAAAAAGACCTGATGCAAAAAAGCCTATTAACATAATTTTTGTATCATTCCTAACAGATTGTTTCTTAACATGTAACTGAAATGGTTTTTAATAAATCTGCATCTGAACTTAATTGTAAAACATGATTAAAAAATATTTCTTCCTTTTACAGTATTAAAAGAAAAGGATATTTGTGGGAAGGTAATTCCTCTGGGTAAAAAATTTTCATATAATATTCCTTTGCATAATAAAAGTAATAATAATTGTATTATTTGTCATATCAGATTTTATGAGAACATTATTTACTTCTTATTTCAGCATATTTAGCCTAATTGATGCATTAATGTATATTACGTATGATATAATAACAATTGGGCCACCAAAACTTGGACATATTAATCATCTTTTTTTTTTAATATGTACTGTTTTTTTTTTTTTTTTTTTTTTTTTTTTAATTCACACCTAGATTTTATATTACTTACTTCAGAAGGTTCTGAATTTGTGTTTTTGTTTCATGTAGGATTTGTTTCATACAGCCCTGCTACCTTTGCTTGATTTTAATTACACCCATTACAAATTTTTCATTTACTGAGAAATGGTCAATGATAAGTTCCACTTGGCCTTGTATTTTTATAGTATCTGATTATAAAATATCTAGTAAATTATGTAGGTTTCATCATATTTTATTGTGTACAAATTTTTTTAAATTATTAGAAACTCATGTTTGTACAAATTTAAGTACAGACTTAAAGAATAATAATTTAAAGCGATTGCTTTTTTTAGAAACATTGAATTAAATTTTATTTTAGTTCTATATTTGTATTAATAAATAAAAAGGAATCTTTTTTTACCTTTTTGAATCTTTAGTCATTTGATTGGATTGATGCCATTTTCCATTTTTAACCGTTCCTTTTCCATTTTTTTAACCTTCTGTTTTATGTTAATGTTGTAACTTAGACTTTATTACTGTATTATACATCCTCTTTTAAATTTGTTGTAAATTCCAAATTTTAGCCTTAGTCATGAAGTTTTTACATCCATTAACTAAATCTAGCTGTTACTATATATATATAGCCCACGAATCTGTCTGCTTTTTATCTTATTCATCTTAATATCTATACATCTTGTTTTTGTCATGCGCTAATTACAACAAATTACCTGTAATATTACATTTGAAATTCCTTTGTTTTTTTTTTTATTGTTAATTTTTACTATGATAAAGTATTAAATTATACACTATTTTATTTTATTTTTTTTAATCAAAATTAATCTTTTCTTTCCTTTCATTCCTATTTCTCTTAAGAAAATAATATTGATATTAAATCATCAATCCTTCTCCCTTATTTAATTTTAAGTCTTTAGTAGCTCTGTCAAGCCTTAATTGAAACAGAATCTTCTTTAATACCATTACCAATGTTTTTTCCTCCAAAATCTCATGAGATAATTTTCTTCAACTGTGGTTACAGTATATTATGCCATGTGATAGTTCTTTCTTGTATTCCTAACAATGATTTTCCATCCACAATTCCAATAATAATATATTATGGCTTCAATTTCTGAAAATTTTCTCGCATTTTAACATGTTGTATCTACTTTCCCAGCCATCATTTTTTCTATGTCACTACACCTCTGTAACAACTAGGCTTCCTTTGAATTTTTTGCATCTTCTCTTAATTTTATATTTAAAAAGTATGTAAAATCATCTTTCCAACTTTGTACTTTCTATGTACATCATTTAGCGTTATTGTTATCCATTGAATTCTACCAATCATTGCCTCTACCTAAAGTTTCTTTTCTTGGACTAATTATTCTCACTTTTACTTTTCTGTCCTCCCAGCTCTAGAGTTATGCTACAAAAAGGAAAGTAAGGTAATCAATCACCTCTCTTCTCCATCTAAAAAAATAAGTGATTAATATTTGTACGAATGATTGAGGCTTAATAACTTTTAAATGTATAAACTGGTTTTAATGAAATTTTTTACAGACTTGTGTATATCGTACAATTTGTTGGTAAAATTTTGGGGTCAGTTTTCTTAAAAACTTTGTGAACATAATCCCACTTTATATTAATCTCAATATATACTTATCTTACCATATTTTGTTTTAAATTTTTTCTCCAAAAATAGAAAATAGCTATATTTATTTACTGCATATTTTTTAACTGAATATTTTTTGAATGTTTTCCTAGATTAGTAGTGCAAGTGACCCAAAAAAATACTTTGGAGGCAATATTGGGGGTTGGGGGAGCCGATCAAAGTTTAAAATAATTGATTTTTTGAGATTTTCAAAAAATTTCAGGTTCATTTATTTTTTAAAATATTTTTAACAATTTAAAAAATACATTTTAAAATAAAAAAAAAAAATTATAATAAAATTTGAAGTTGATCCTAATCCCAAAATAAAAATCGTACAAAAGGTATTGGTTATTCATTTTTTTGGGGAACTTTTTTTAGTTTCTTCCATTTAATTTAGTAAACATAGAAAAATCAACAATTCTCTTTGAAGGTAATTTTGGAGGTAGAGAGCAGAAAAAATACAGGCTTTTTGGATTAAATTTTTTTTTTTTTAGGTTTATTTAGACATATACTAATAATTTTCCAATAGAACTCATTACAAATTACCCCCACCCAAAAAAAGAAATCTTTCTAATTTTTTTTCACTATATAAGAATAAGCAATGAATGCCATGAAAGTTAACAACTTTTTTGTTAGCTTTTTCAATATATAATATGATTTTAAACTAAATTTACTATTAATTTAAAAAATTAATAATTTTAATATTAATTTTTATTTTTTTGCTTACAATTTATTCATTTGCTAATTTAACTTTATTTTTTTTTAGAACCTGTCTATATTTGTCTTTCTTTTTTTTTAATTTTTCACCTTAGTTTTTAAACTTCAATCTCTCTCTTTTTTTTCTGTTTAGCTTCTGGAACTACTGTACAGTATTACTTTAGAGGATGAATGAGGATGATATGTATGAATGTAAATGAAGTGTAATCTTGTACAATCTCAGGTTGACCACTCCTGAGAAATATGGTTAATTGAAACCCAACCACGAAAGAACTTCAGTACCCATGATCTAATATTCAGATCCATATAAAAGTAACTAACTTCACTAGGATTTGAACCTTAGAACTTTTGTCTTCAAAATCAGCTGATTTGTGATGTCATGTTAACCACTAGACTAGCTAGGTAGGTGTTAAACTTCAACCTACTTTTCTTCAAAATTACATTGTAATCAGAATCTATATCCATTCTTAGATACATTCTACAACTCCAGGGGATGAATGGAGGGAGCCATAGTGACATACTTGAAGGGTAAACCCCTAGAAGAAGAGGAACTAAAAAAAAATGAGGCTCAAAAAAACAAGATGTGCGCCAGGAGGTAAACTGTGGTGACTTGTAGAATCAGACTGGGGATACTTTGGCTGGAGCACACACAAAAGTGACCTGGATCGAGGTACTTCCGAGGACGCATGGGCGCCCCTTGGGGGGTTTAGAGGGTTGAGCACAGGGGGTGCAATAATACACTCTTGATCTCAGGCAGGTATAGTTGTAGGGCCTCCTGGTTCTATACCTATCGAAACAAGTTTGGAAAAAAATAAAAAATATACATTTTACAGCCCATAGTTTTGAAGGTTTCAAAATCTCCTTCCAGATATTTATAATCTGTTTGATACTTTCCTGTTTTTCAGATTGTACCCTTAACTTTCATGATTTATAAGATAATTGTTCCCCATCACTGGTTAATATGTTAATAATTTTTAAAGTTTAGCTCACTTTTATTTCTTTGTCAAGCCCATACTCTTCAACTATTTCCCGTCTTCTTTTTCTCCATTGTGTGGATTTAAATCTCTTATTACTGTTAAATTATCATCTTTTTATACTTGATAGATGTCTTATTTATTTCTTTATGTATTCTTTCTGTATCAATATCTTCTGTTGATGAAGTGGCCATGTAAACCTGCATTTTTGTGTTACATACTTTTAATGGTCCTTACTGAACTATTTCTCTGTGCTGTTTGATATAAAAAATTTTGATCTTTTCATAATTTTACTCTAGATATTGCATTAATTCATTAATATTTAAAAACCCAGTGACTTATTTGAAATAAACTTCTATCAAAGTCAGGAAAGTTGTGCTACCCTTTCTGGCTTTTTTTTATTAATGTTGTCCATAATTGTGTGCAGATGAAACTGAAGGAATTAATTAAGAATACCTTGATAAAATTAAATAAATTAGCTACTTTTCTTTTCAATTAAATGGATTTGGAACTCTTTAAACAAAGTTGTAATAACAATTTAATAAGAAATAATATAAAATAACATGAATTAGTAATTAAATGTGTAAATTAGAAAAAATGTGGCATACACTAACTTTGAAAATACAGTATTAGTCTTCAACTTTACCTCTTTTCAAGTATTTATAGAAATTCACCAGTTATAAACATATCCCATTTTTCACTTTCACTCATGTCTGACTGTTTAAAATGGTAACTATTCCTTACTCTTTCAAAACACTTTCCCTGAAACCTAATATTTCTCAGAAAATGCATAATCTTTTCTTTCTTTTTTTGTATGTTACCTAGGTAGCAAATTTTTCTATACATTTCCCTGGGTAGTACGGTATTCAAAGAGAGAACATTATTTAAATAATACTCTGAATGCAGTATTTAATAAATGTGTTCCTGTTTTCATTACTGTATTCCCTTCTCTACCCTTAGATGCCAAGTTATCTACCACTTTAGTTGGAGTGAATCCAGACTATTTATCCTGTCGGATTTGAGACCTCATTCGGGTTCTCCATAGAAATTAGGGGTGACATCTTTTGAGAAATCTTGATTGAAACATCAGGGGGCCCTTCAGAGGAGGATTGAAATTTTGCCAGTCCACTTGATTTAAATTCAATTTAGGGTGATGAGACTGTAATTAGTTAATTATTTCTGTCTATATACCTCTTCCTTTTATTTTTTACCTAAGATTTCATTGACCTCCCCACCTGCCTTTTCCATGTATTTTTTAACATAATGCCTAATTAAAGATTTCTGACTACATCTAGCTATTCTTGAACCATTCAACTTTTCTATCAACTATAGTTTTTTTTAACCTTTTCAATAATCAGTTATCTTGAAAGGAAAAATTTTAATTTTTCAAGTGGGGCTACTTCGGGACACTTTTTCATGTCTTTACTAACGTTTCTGTTAGCAAAAGATATATGGGTTTTCAATGTCAGAATTGACTTTTAACCAATTAACATGGTATAATAAAGTAAACTGAATTTTTTCTTTTTTTTTTTTTTTAATTTTTAACTATTTTTAAAGTTTTGGAGCAAAGTAGCCTTTGCCTGTGGTTTCTTTGGACCATTCAGTTGATTTTATACAAATTGAATAGGTTTCATATCTTGAACTACTGCATCCTTGCATAAGGATTAAAAAAAAAAAAAAAATGTTTATAGTCATATTGATACACAATAAACCAATTCTAGATCTGAGAAACATGAGAAACAGTATTTCAAAACTTATCCTTTGTTCTTGTCATTTTTGTCAATGCTAAACTTTTCATTCGTTTGACTATGACAAAGTCACCTTCTCCTAAATTGCTTTTTATAGATTCTGATTCCAGTAGATCTTTCCTAGGCCCACTGGACGATTGCAGTCAAGTAGACTATAAGAACTGGAGTGTTCAGATTCAGTTTCTGGTGTTTGAAGAAACACTTTTGCGAGCTGACACATGCAATTTCTTTCGTTTATTACTAGCCCCTATTTTGGTTAAATCGTGCATTTTTTGCAAGGTGTTGCAAGAAATTATCTATTAGTTTTTGTAGAGGGTTGTTTAAGTCCTTTTAAGGCAAGCACGTTCTGTCAAAGGGCTACGATACCTGTTTTTTTGAATCCAGATATCACATATTTCTTCTTATCTGTATCCTGATACCTACCAGCTATTTTAGGAGTTTAGGAAATTGATCCTTGGACAAGTCTGTCATTGACTTTTTTCTTTCCAGAAAGTCAATATCTTACGCCACTCTCTTTTCATAGGACCATAGTAGGCAACATCCAACAGCTGGGTGAGGTGAGTAGAGTTTGGGGCTGGGCACACAAACCTTACATTGTTTTCTTCACATACTTTTAAAATTTCTAGATTAATATCGGAAATTAAATTATTTCCTATCCCTATTTTTGATTCCAGACTGCTTTTACAATCGAGAAAGCAGGGTTGAGATAAACCAGCTTTGAACATGTCAGACCAACCGGTTTTGGTTCTATTATACTTACATCCCACAGGTCCTATTGTGGTCTGTCTGACCACAAATGTTCAGACTTGTATGCCACGTAAGGTGGTAACATGTCTCAAGTTCCATTTCCACAATACATTAATGGGGTACAAGATTTCATAGATTCCATAATGCCTTCAACAGACTTTCATCCTCTTTTACAAATAATCTTATTTGACCCTGAGTCATCTCATAGATTTGTCATCATAGTTCCAGAAATTTTTATTTGGCACATCACCGAGAACAGTTACTAACTTATTAAAATAATTATTGATTATTATTTCATCAATAGCAGCTTTTACTCATTTTATATTGCCTGCTGTGCACAATAAGTTTGGGGGGGTTTTCTAAACGATGCTGCCCAATCAGGTCCTGGGAAACTTTATTTGAAGTTACTACTATATGCCCCTATTTGTCAAGAAAACATTTAATGAAGTATCTCAGATCAAGATCAGTAGTTGGAAAACCAAATTCAGCTAACTTGTTGATATGGCCTCAAATCAATGTTCTTATTCTTGAGAAAACATTGTGGGATGACCATGATTTTTACCTTATTTGTTTTAATGTTTATTTATTATTCTGCTTTTAGGTATATTATAATATTGACATGCATTTCTTTATGTTCTTACTCCACTTCTTGTGTTCATCAAACAAGCTTGCACAATCTCAGCATTTAATCGGCATACTTTCTCAAACCAGACTTTCTTTTGTAGTTTCTCGTTATGATGTCAACTGGAACAAAAACAATTACAGTAACATTTGAAAAAAGTTATTAAAATCATTTTTTAAAAGATTTGGTGGCAAAAATAGTATTTGTAACTAGCAGGGGCTCCTTTGGTCCTGGCACAAAGTAGCCCCAAAAACTAGTTTTTAAGTTATGTTTATGAAAAATTTAAAATTTACTGTCAAAACAAAAAAATTTAAGTAAAAACTATGATCACTCATTGGTAACAGGTTACTAAAGGTAATATTTTGACATTTACTTTATTTTTAACTATTTTCCAGATTGCTTCAGGGAAGAAACTTTGGAGAGTAAAAAGCTTCACTTGTAAACAAATGTTTGCAAAACTTCAGTTGCCCCTAACGAAAAAATTAAATTTACCCCAAACTATTAAATTATCCTCAAATAGGATACAAACAGTTTTTCAATCATAAAAACTACCATTTATATTATATTGTTTATTCAGTACAAAAATTAATAACTTCTCTTTCGTGTTGGACCAAAGTAACCTCGCAAGAACCAAAATCGCCCTGGGTTGACAGTAGTTGATTTTCAAACGCTGAAAACTCTCAATTTGTGATTTTGTTTCTAAATCACAGATACAGAATGTAATTAGAAACATTTCTTGAGAGCTCTATACTCTTAAAAAATCTTTTTGTGAACCATTTACTTTCTGTTCCAGCTTTTTCTTACTAAATGTGTAAGCCCCATACAATACTTTACATTTATTAAACATCAACACTTATTTTCAATGATTTTAACACTTCAGCATTTAGAAAAAAGATAGACATTGCTAAAAACATTTTTTTCATCAATGAGTACAAAAATATAATTCTAGTTTGTCAACTTGTCTATTAGTTTTATGTTGATCTTTGGAATTATAGAGTAAACTATATAATTATAATTCATCTTTGTATTGTAGGTGTTTATTTAGATCTTCATTAAGAATGTCATATTAATATAATATTCTTTGATGATTTTTGACTATCTGCTTGTTTAATAGATGTTCAGCTGTGTTCATTCTAACCTGTTTGAAACATACATGTGTGTCATGAAGTTCTTCCAGGACTTTCATAACCTATTCTATTCGTGAAAATAATTAATATAAATATATGTCGTAAAATGCTTAGTTTGCAAGTTACAACTAGTGAAAGATTTAGCTCAGATTTCAGTAACTCTGGTGAAACAAGGACGTTAATTAGGGAAGAAAGTTAGTGATTTCTTATGGTTTATGAACTAAAAAATGAAAGAAAATAGGTCATGGAAACCTTATCTACTGTAGGCGTTTGATAAATCTGGGATGAAAACCAATAAATTGCGTAAAAATCCATGTTTTTATGTTTGATATACAATAAATTTCTTAAATTGGTAATAAACACATAAAACTTCTAAACAAAATTTATAAAGAATTTATTTCCAATAAAATGGTGTAAGATAAGGTGAATAAAACAAAGAAAAGTTAGAAAAATTTGAATTATTTATGAACAGTGTACACTACTTTGTTAGAAAAGTATATATTAATGAAGAAAAAACCACTCTTTTATTGGTGATGAGAAAAATTTGTAAACAAAATTTACTGTTTAAAAATTTAAAACAAAGCTGGAAATGACATAACAGTCGTAAAATAAAATTTATTTAGATAATAATTTTTTTTATTAATGACAAAAATACAAATAATTATTTGAGAAATTATTATTTTGAAGTTTGTAATAAAATAACTACAGCTCAATACTGTATTAATGTTTACTGTGAACTATGTTATGGGTACTGTGAACTGTGCTGTCATTAGTGAAGGTTTTTCTATGATTTTATTTTGAATGTGATCGGTTTACATTGAGTAATGCATTATTTATTTATAACTAAAAAATATGCTGATATGTTATTCATTTTTGATTGTGATAATACTACAACTGATATAGCAGAATATGAAGTACATTTTTTGGATTGCAGCATTCAAGATCCAAATACAATTACCATAACCTTTTTTTCAATCTTTAGGAAACAGGTTAAGTACCTAGTTAGTATTCATATTAGCAGCTACGAACGATCTCACCAAAACTGATGTCATTGATAAAGTTATTATCTATGCTATTGGAGCACAGCCCAAATGTCAGAACATGATGTCTTTCTAAACGGATCAGAGTTTCATAATCAATGATCTGGAGGACACTTGAACAAAACAGGTTTTATCATTATTGTAAGTAAAGCCAGTTCAACATCTACAACCAGGAGATGTTCCGCTTCACTTTGAATTCTGCAACTGGTGAATTAGTAAATTATTATTAGTAAATTAGTGAAGTATTTTTTTTTTACCAATAAGGCAAATTTCACTCGGGATGACGTTAACAACAATGAGTATACATGGGCAGAAGTAAATCCTTATGAAATGGCGGAAGGCAGTCTTCAACATTGGTTTTGCATCAGTGTAATTTTGTTGCTTTCTTCATTATAAGCTGTTTGGACCATTCATATTATCAGACCACTCAAATTCTTAGATTTATTGCACTTTTTTCAAAAAGAATTTCGGTAGCTGCTGGAAGATGTACCTCTAGCTTTGACATGCAAATTCCAGCTTGATGTCACACCTCCCTAATTTTTTTGTGCTGTTTCTGAAAACCAAAGGTTTAACGATTGTTAAATAAAACTTTGGCTTTCTAGATGTTTCTCTTAAAATATACTAATGCATTTTATTCAAAGCAATTAAACTTTTAGGAAAGGCAGCTCCCAATCTCAAACTACCAACACAGATTTCTCCATTGAAGATATACCACTTGAAACAGCAGGCAAAGGCAGGTTATCCCTAATTTTAAAGAAAATGTAAATAAATAACTACACACTTTTCACCATATTGTTATTATTAAAGTCTTAATTTAAATTTTGGTATAAATTAATTCTCAAGTGTTAAATGTTTTGGACTTACTCTGTTTTGTACAATTTACTGGAAATAATCATTAGAATGAAGCTTTCATTAGTTAAAAACTATTGGTTTTCTTACTATCAGGCAAAAAAGTACTCTTCTAAATTATAAATAATTTTTTGTGTGATTACTAATCAGGACCTAAAAAGTAACATCACCAATGTCTCAGAACTTTACTTATGTAATATTAATAGTAATTCCACTATTTAAATAATCCTAAATATCCTTTATAAGCAGAACAGAGAGGGCTTAAACGGCAGCCTGCTTCACACCAGTATAAATTTCAAAATTTTCTGATATCCCATTCTTACTCTGAACTGTTGCTATTGTCTTTAAATGTAGGTTTTTAATTAACAAGATTATTTCAGAAGAAATTTCTTTATCAGTTTGCTTTGTGAACAGTTCATACCACAAAATAGTTTGTAAATGGGTGAAATTAAGGCATTAACTGTCATATACTTTGATTATTCAATAAATTCAGTTAGCAGTAAAGTTATTAAATTAAGTTAATTAATTTAATGCTTTTGTGTGCAAACTAATTGTAGTAATTGCTTAAAGTATGATGCTGACATAGAAATAAGATTAAGTGATAGTTTCAGTAATTTATTGCATGATGAGTTTTTGAACTTTGAACATCAATTTTGTTTCATAGACACTGCTACACCTTAATTTAATTTTATCTGAATACTATTTACATATCTTAATAAACTCAACCTCATAGTAAAGAATTGTCAGAACTGTCATATACTTTGCATTACACAACACTTAATTCAGTAATCATAAAGTCTGTATTGTCAAAACGTAGCCCACCTAAGTTTTGGTAGCCCACTGGCAAATATGATTGCATTTTGAAAATGGTTTTGACTCTATGCCTTTCAGACTGCACATTTCACATCTACCTCTGATTGAATTGAAAATAGGCCAACAGACATCAAGGTTTCCCTGACGCACATCTTTAAGGACAGATTCCATCTTACCTCTTCTTTTTCAACAATTCCATAGTTTTTTGATCATAACATTTTCTTATGAAAAAATCCTGGTCAGGCATGGCATTTTTCACACGCTACAATTCATTCATCTCATCCTCTGAAGATATACCTTAACGGTGGTTCCGAAGGTTAAGCAAAAAAAAAAAAAAAAATTTTGTTAAGCCTAGTATGCTGATAGTAAAATCTGATGAATTGGTAGTAATTAGAAACAACTAACTGTCTGTTTTCTAAATTCTTGTACTGTTTTACTGTTTCAAATTAGTCTACACTGATTAGCCTAATAGGGTTTTTTCTATAATTTAGCAGATTTATGGTTAAATAATGTTTTAATTCATTCTATAAAGTGTTTTATGAACTTAGTTTAAAATTAAAGAAACCAAGCAGCCTATTAAGAAACAAAGATTCCAAATTAGTTTTCACAACTATTAAGGCATCATTACCTGTGATATCAATTATATAGACTGAAATAAAGTCAACTATATTTGTTTGAGAAGGATAATGACCTCCCATTGATATAAAAAAAATCTGATGTGGACACTACATGACTTCCTCTTAAATCACATATACACATTTTTTGCTGCACTTCATTTAAACTTATTTAATTTAAAAGTGAGATATGAACATCCAATTCTTTAACAAAGTGGACAATTACAGAATTGCTGAAATATTAGTTTTTATTAACATCAAATATTAAGAAAAAGAAAAAAAATTTATACTATTATTTTTCAATAGTCGTACATGAAATATTAGAATAGATTAAAAGTGCCTTTATTATTTATAAATAATAAAGGCACTTATTTATTTATAAAATTTATACTACATCAGTATTATTCGTATTTTTGTGAGTTGCTGATTAATATAAGTTTCAGATTTCTGGTGTGCCATCTAAATAAAAGTTAATAATAATAAACTACTTCGTTTACTGAACTCGTGTATGCGGATTACAATGTTAATTTCGACTTTACAGTATGAAATATTCAATTTTTATTATTGGAATGTTAGCTGAATAATCAAAAATGAAAACGAAAGATAATATGAAGAAATATATCTCAAAAAAAGACAAGAAGATGAATATGAAAAGGAAGGAAATGTTAAGTACAAGGGAAGAATAAAAAAATTAAGAAAACATGATAAATATAAACAGGAAGAAATTGTTATAACCAAAGATCGAATAAAAAGAAAGAAAATGTATTGGAAGGAAATATTGCAAACAAAGAAAGAATAAAACCATTAAGAAAAGATTATAAATATAAAGAAAAATGAAATGTTAAAACCAAAGAAAGAACAAGAAGATTAAGAGAAAATGATAAATGTAAAGAGGAAGAAAATTTTAGACCAAGCAAAGAATAAAAATGTAAGAAAGCATGATTAATATAAAGCGAAAGAAAATTTGAAAACTAGAGAACATGTACACAAATTTAGATCAGAAGAATTTTATCAAACCAAGGAGTGATTAAATGATAGGGGAAAAAAACAAGAAATGATGAGCAACTGCAGCTTTTAATATTGTCTGACAGTATCAGAGTAGTAATGAACTAAAGGATAAGAATTTATTAAAGACGGCATGTATGCCTTAGTGTGTGTGTTTCTTGTAAGGATCTATTCTTCATCTTTCTTAAATTAACTTTAATTTAAACTAAACGGTAGATAAAACTCAACGGAAATTCCAGAATAGTTAAATAAAATTAAACTAGAAAATCCAAAAATAATACGATTGTAAGTTATAATTTTCAGTTAACATTAAATAATCAGATGTTTCACTAAATCTATTACATAAACACATATGTAAACACATATGCCTTTTAAATTGCATATAAATTTTTAAAAGTAAAAAATTGTTTATTTCACTGATAACTTCCGATTTTTTTCATATATATTATTGTTATTGAATTATTTATTGTAATTTTTTTTCCAGTCACGGGTTAATTATCAATAAATCAGTTCATTTAAATTAAAAACAAATAAAAAAAAGAACAGGATCAAACTTCAAAGTGAAGTTTGATTCGAACCAATGTATCTTTCATTGTAAGATACGAATATTTCATTAATTAAAACTTTATTTGGCTATAACTGGAACCAATGACAATAAGTACCACTTACAATATCTCGTTGAAAAGCTCTCAATGAGGGCTTATTAGTGCAGTTAAAAAAAAAAAAGTAATAAATCTACATTTTTGGTTCAGTCAATTGGAATCAAAAAGGGAGGCGTTCAACTAGACGTTACAACAGTCCTAAATCCAAAATTTCCAAGTCCTATGGTTAATCCTTTTTTGAGTTATGCGAGATAGGTACATTGAGACTTCACCACGGAAACTAATCAAAATGGATATTTCCGTTGAAATCTAAAAACCGATATTTCTTGCGATCGCATTACTTATTTTTCTTCGTAAAGGAAGTCAGAATGAAAAAATGCAACAGAAAACTGCTTCATTCCTACTTTCTGTAACAAACTTGACTTGAAATGAAGTTATTCTTAACTACTTATTCTTAATAACTTAAGTTATTCTTAATAACTTTAAATGAGATTACTCCATCTTACGGAGAGACTGGCATTTCTTGAAGGTCCTTCTCTATTAGAGTTACGGCATGTATCTTATGTAAATATACGGTTTAGAGTTTAGATATATAGTGTTGCATTTGTAAACATTAAAATTAACGAAAATATTAAAACTTAAATTTGGTACTTATTCGTTTTACGCCCCTTCCCCCGTTTTTTCGCATTTTTTTACATTAAAATTACTTAATATAGGATGTTTAATAATTGACGAGTAAAACGTTATAGAAAACGTACTAACGTCCTGTTTCATACCAGTCGTTTTAAACATATGCGTCAAGCTTAGCGAGCATATGTTAACGTTAAGTGAAGCAATAACGTTTTGGAAAATGTACGTGAGAGAGATATGTGTGCTGATCAGGTATTACAAACCCAAAATAGATTGGTGGTCCAGGAATGAGGGTAGAAATTGATCGAGTCCTTATTTTCAAAAAGAAAGTGCAGTAGAGGCAGAATTCTTTCAAATCAAGGTATTTTCAGAGAAATTATAATCTAACCAAACATAGCCTATGCTTGCTAAACTTGATTAACCCTTTGTCATCCAGCCCCATTTTTTGTTGTAATATCGTTTTTATTATAAAATTTTAATGTTATATCCATACACATACTAATTTTTTTTTTTTTTTTTAATTTGTTCACTTATCAGGAAAGCTACAGTAGAGTTGGTACTTGTGAGTACCGTCGGGATTAGAAGAGTTATTTATCCCGTAGAGTTTAATTTTTTTGAAAACAAATCTGATGGAAACCGATTCTTTTTTAAAATCCATACCTTTAATTTATACTTTGAGTAACAAATCAACTCATTTTTTGTAACGTTGCTCAAAATTATTAATTTTTATTTTAAACACTTAAGTTACAGTTGTTATAAACACAAAGTTGTTTTTATTTGAGAGGTTTTTAGATTTTCGGGGTCGGAATTTTTTTACTTAATTTTTTCGCCTCAGACTTGTGGACATGGATCCTTTGAGCTACCCCTACCAGATGAACGGAAGACACAGGTCATACGGAGAGGTAGTGTTAATCTAATTTCTGAAATTTGTAACGATCTTGAAGGGCACTGCATCTGCCATGATCACGATGAATCAACCGGAAGGTAACCCGAGTGCGCCAGCCGATAGAGGCATTTAAAGAAGGCGCAGAGTCAGCACTGACTCCGACTCCAGCGAAGTCGATGCATTGGAAACATTATTTCAGGCCTTTAATGGGCTAAGCGAGATTCGTGCAAAGCAAAAATCTAAAAACACTTCAAGGAAGTCACGGAAAGAGTAGCTTTCCTCGCTAAGGAGGTGAAGCGGTTGTACCTGGATAATGTTCATCTACCAGAAAAGTGCGTTGCGTGTGCTCAAACGGATCCGTCCACACATCCAGAGATTGTGGACGACAGCAAAACGAGTTTTGCTATTGGTGCTGGGGGCCAAGAACATGTAGCGTCGGTATGCAAAGACCCTGACAGAACTTCATGTTGTTGTGGGGCCCTGCCCATGGTGGACCTGCGATGCCCCGGTCGAGTGCCACACGTGAAGTAAGGGGCACCGCACTGGAAGCAGGGCCTGTAAACTTAATGGTCAGGTTCCTGCAGTTGAACACCAACAGGTGCACTGCGTCGCTGGTCCTCGGTTGGGGTGTAGCAGTTGAGAGAGGTATGGACTTCATCCTCGTCTCGGAACCCAACCGGCGAGTTGTGACATCTAGCCACTGGTTGGCCGACGGGAACGAGGATGCTGCCATCGGACTGGTTTTGGGGAAGGTAGCAAAAGGACGGGTCACCATCGGGGAGGGCATTGTGGTTGCAGATTTAACCGAATTCGCAATCATAAACGCCCATATCTTCCCGAACTGTGGATACGTAAATTTTAAGACTTCTTATCTCGACTGGAAGACTGCATTCGGGGCTTCAGGACACCGGTAGTTCTCGCCGGGGTCCTGTACGCTGAATGTCAGGAGTTGGTTGGAAGGAGATCTACAGTTTGGGGAAACGAATTAGTCAACTTGTTGT
>JAAAKQ030482937.1:6836-16997 GCA_010016005.3 Zanna intricata
ATATATATATATATATATATATACGCACACACATCAAATATAATTTACATGGTCTTTCTAACAAAGATTATATTTTAATAACTTCTCTAGTGATGACTGTTCTTTAGTAACATTGCCTGTCACAGCATTAATATTATTTTCTTGTTTGCTTTTTTATCCTTTGAAGCTTATAAAATTGGCAAATCATTAAATTATACTGAATAGCTGAGTGTTATGAATTATATTGATTAGAAGAATATTGAATAACAGAATGTATTTGTATGGAGCAACTATCTTTATAAAATTTTACCATCAATCTATTAATGTTATATCATCTCAGTTAAGAATAACTTTACTTTTTTTAATCATTGATAAGTATTAATATATATATATATATTTTTTATCTTTAAAACAAAGCTAGACATAGTATTCTATTGCAGTGCAGCAGCAAACTTTTTGACAGATTGATTCTGGTTACTTCTAACTACTCCAGTCTCTTATATTTTATTTTTACACATTGTTTCCTAACAACCAGAAATGATGTAAACAAATTACTGGCAACATCTTTATTTGAATTTTATCCAGTTTTTCTGGCAGAGCTCAAAACCAACAGAACAAAAAGCTTTACTTGAATCTAAAAAGGTTGATATAGGTTTCTCTTTTGAGTCTATTGCATCTATCACTCTTTTATATAAGTTGCTAATACTCCTGTATTGTTCTGCTAGTAATATTAGATAGCAGGATTGAATTCCAGTTTCCATTGTTATCTATTGTAAACAATACTTGTAATCTGGAAATTATTTAATTAATCATAAACAGTAATGACATATTAAAAAAAAAGATAATTCTTTTGATGAAGTAGGTTTGATTTTTAATATATTACTGATTATTTATTATGATTTTTAATTATTTATTAAAAAATAACTATTATGTTTCAAAACTTCAGACTACTATCTTAATTTATACAGATGAATTTTAACTTCATTCTTATTCTATGCCATATACAACCACTTTGATTCAAGAACTTCCAATATTTTATCCATGTTTTGATAGCTGTCTAAGCTGATTCATTTTATTTTATCTTAAATTTATAATTACTTAAACAAAATACTCGTCTATATTTGATACAAAAACATAGGAAGTCTTACAGTTAGAGATTTTGTCTCTGGTGTACTTTTGTAATTACAGTTGTCACACTAATTTAATTCCTAGTGTGACAATTATACCAAGTAATTTAAACTATATATAAGAATATGTGATACAATGTTAGCAACAAGAGATTTAGTTTATGTGAGAAGATAAAAAAGCTATTTGTATAAATAAAAACAGTACGGGTTGCAAAGCGAAAATAATCTAGATTAAATCAATAAATTTTTATTTAAAACAAAAGTAGATTGTGTTAGGTAAGATAAGTTATATCAATTATCCTTTTTAAAACTTAAGACATTAAACAAACCTTTATAATGAACACATATTTTTACTCTCAGTTGTAAGAATGCCTGATAGTTTGGAGTTAGATAATCTCAGATCAATCTTGACAAAAGTATGTGTAGATCCTAATACCTTTAACTAGTAATTTACAAACCACTTTAACATAATTAAAAATATAGGTAATAACAGAGATATCTTGTCTTTTATTTCTGATAGAAGAAGGCCCAACATCAAGTTGACAAAGAATTTAATTAGGAAATGGTGTGAGAGGACTGATTAATTTATTAATTTACCTTAGATTAATGAATCTGTCAATTTCAAGGGTTTGAATATCTAAACAACTTTTCAAACTATTTCATTATCAATAGATGTGCTAAGTCAAGCTTATTGAATAATTGGTAAAGTTCCTGAAACTTTAAAATTAACTAAAATTATGCCAATATAAAAGAAGGGGTTTTCTAAGGCAGCTAACAATACAGCATAGAAACCTATGCTGTCTAAGGTAAACTGATAGTTTAATATATCTGCAAATTACAAGAAATTTTGTTTAATTATCTGTTCTCCAATTCTCAATCTATAAATTCTGTCCAGAAAAATCGATGATTAAAGGAGTATAGTATCTATAATGCAAAATTTATTATTAGTGACTGTGAAGATAAGCAGTATAAGGCATTGCATGATTTCACTAAAGCTTGTGATTCGGTTTCATGTGACTATATTCTGAAGAAATATTTTTCATATTTACATGCTACTAGTAACATCATTCAACATAGTTTTAGCATGTGTACATTACTGACATAAAATGGATTATCAGTGTTACGGAACATGTTTATTGGTAGTCATTGATATGTTCCACAGTTATTATGAGTCTGATTATTTTAGTAGCAATAATTAATGACTTGCCGCTGCATTTGTCTCCAGAACAAATCTTGTATGGTGATAACTTTCTGATTTCTGTTCATATTTGGAAGAGCTGAACAATGAACATTGTTCACAGTTTAAAGGAGTGGTTTAGTATGAATGGGGTTTTGCTAAATGAGGATAAAACAAAGAAGTATCCATTCTGGTTAGGAGAGAAATAAAATAATGTAAGCGAGATATGATTTGTGGCTTTTTACCTTAATCTCAGTCTTTGCTGGAGGTTTCACATCAGCCGGTTATGTAGCTAGTAGTCCTTCAATCTCTTCTGGTAAATACAACTAAAATTATGTATTGCATTTGAAACATACTATTTTTTCATTGTATAAAAGCTATTAGAAACTCTTATCGTGTAAATTACAGCATATGCATGGAGATGTTCTCCATATGTAAAAGAAATAGTGAACTTGCAAAAGTGAGTTATTGTGTACAATAAAAATATAAAGGAACATATTAATTTTTTTCAAACAACTTATAACAATTGTTAACTTAAAGACTTTGATACATATTAAAATAAATGTCCATGTTCTCAGTGACAATGTCTATACATGTAATGCAAGGAATAGGCAGGTCCCTGATATACCAGTTGTCATATAAAATCCCTTTTTATGGAATCAATGAATTTTTGGAGATTGAAATAGATAATTTATCAATTCTTCTAAAAGTGTGCCTTTTTCTAAGCCTCTTTGTTAGTGTGTAACATGGTTAGTACTTTTAAATCTAAAATTTATTTGTATATTTTTATTGTATAATTCTGTTACTTATTTAATTCAGAGGTGATTCTGTCTTAAAGTGTGGTATATGAATGAATGTAAAGTAAATGATAACTATTTATTAATAAAAATTAATCAACAGATAATGCTCCCACAGGTACAATTAGGAAACAAACAGATTTAGAAAATAAGTTCATTAACAATGACTTGAAAATAAACAATTTCAAAGGTACACATTGTTTTATTTGAAACTAATTACAGTATCTACAAATTAGAATTACACTTAGATAATTAAGTTGGTTGACATTGAAACCAATGCCTTGATTATTTTATCTTTATACCCCCAACACTTTAGACACCAAAGATTGAAATATTTTTTTTTATTAACTGTACTAGTTAATAAGCTCACCAAGCTGGTCTAGTGGTCAAGTCATCATCGCATTTCAAAGTAGAGAGTCCTAAGGTTCAAATCCTAGTTAAGGCAATTACTTTTATATGGATTTGAATGCTATATTATGAATACTGTTGTTTGGTTCCAATTAACCAGACATCTAGGTGTGGTTGACTTTTTTTTTTTTTTTTAACCTCCGGAACCACAGTTAAGTATATCTTCAGAGGATGAGATGAATGATTTATAGCGTGTGTGAAAAATGCCATGCCTGACCGGGATTCGAACCCGGGACCTCCTGAGACAGTATAAGTGTACACTTCATTTACATTCATATATATTATCCTCATTAATCATTGCCTTATGGGGGTTATACAGAAGAAAGAGAATGTACCAGTAAATTAAATTAACTAAGATTAGATTCTTAGATATGCTTAAGCTCTATTCGTGTACAATCATCCTTTTCTTTTTGGTTTACGTGACAAAAAAATTATCATTATGCTTTGCGCACTTTTAGCCTGCAGTGCTGGCCAACATGACTTTCTTGTGCGCTCTCCATATTTTAGAGGTTGCTGTCCTGACAGCTCTCTTGTCCTGCATTTTAGGCCACAATTACTTATATCATTAACTCTCCGTACATTATGACACTGTTGTGCTCGTGAGCTCTGATTTATTTATGCATCATATGCACAACTAATGTTAAATGCCTATTCAAATGTACAAATTACTTTAATAGTAATTTATTGTAGTAACTGAAATTAAGGATCATGTTTTAACTTAGTATTTATATTCTAATTCAATAAAAAACTGTTTGTGAAAACACATGACTATAAGTGTCATTGTAAAAGGAAAGTAAACAGGGATTGTTTTGAGTTGTAAGAACATTTCAATGTTTTCATTCAGCAGTTTTGAACCCAAGCATTTACAAAAATAAATAATTTTATTTACAGAATTGTTAACAAAATACATTTCAATAAATATTTCATAGCGCTGATCTTATCGTCATGATAAAAGAAGGGAATTATTTCTCAGTTCATTATTAATATCTAATGCATGAATAAATTTTAATGCTACATAAAATATCAGACTTACTGATGGGTTATTTCTGAGGTCATGAAGTCACCGCATATAGAAACACAGAAAATGTCATAAAACATAAATAAAAACTGTACCTTAGCATCCTGCAATGCTGGCCAAGAGCTGTGAGGACAGCCTACATAATAATCAATCAGAGTTGTGTGCAACATGGTGACATCCTGCAGTTCAGGCCAAAATAGTTCATTTAGGGACAGATTAGTAAAACTTTTTCAGGGCGCAAAGGTTTAAATCTTGTAGCACAGAAATTCCATCTCGATCATGGTACTGTTTTTTCTCAAATAATGTTGGGAAGCTTGGATAGCTTATTGCCACACTACTTCATTTAAAAAAAAATATTCATTCTTTTAACAAATATTTATAGAATGGTTCTTGAAATTAATCATTAAAATTGCAACCACATATAAACTTGTGATGTTGCTGACCCACTAATTGGCTATACTCTGCAAATGCACCAGCAACTAGTTTAAATAAATTAAAAGTACACATATATTTTATGAAATTAAATTATATTTATTCATTTAAATATTGTTCAATTGTGGGGGAAAAAGAAAGCTTTTTATATTTACTACGCCAAACAGGAAAAAGTAAAGTTAAATATTATGAAATATAGCACAAAGATTTTTCATTTTCATGGAAAAAAGGTTTAAAATCTGAAGGTTTGTTATATCGATGGCACTAAAAATTTTCTGTCAATTGGGTCTGCCAATACTACAAGGAATCTGAGGAAATATTTTTTCTACATGATGTTTTCCTAACTAATATTGGTATTATATATAACTTATAATTCTGTGTAATACACTGTTATATAATTATGAGGTTCGAACAACTTTATTTTTAATGTACTACATACTCAAAAGTATTGATGGCCACTTTGGATTATGATAGGATGGGAACAGGAAATAGATTTTGGATCTCTTCATTATCTATTAATTGAATTCTTTTCTTAAAGAAGAGTTGAAATGGAATATAATATACATATTAATATAATTATTCGATTACAGTTTTTTCATTTAAGTTGAAAGATTTTCCTATTAATAAAAACAAGCATATAGCTAGGATTTGGCAGAAAAACATTTCGCTTAC
Source organism: Zanna intricata (assembly GCA_010016005.3). Taxonomy (NCBI): domain Eukaryota; kingdom Metazoa; phylum Arthropoda; class Insecta; order Hemiptera; family Fulgoridae; genus Zanna; species Zanna intricata. Next base: position 12,447 of record JAAAKQ030482937.1, read on the forward strand.
TATTTGAATTTTATTTTGTGATGTGGTTTTAGATTTTTTTTCCTCTAAAATTTCAGCTATTTATGGCAGTAGCAAACATTTAAAAAGGTTGTCTCCAACTTCAATCCTAAGCACTCATTTCAAAATAATTTTTGTACACTAGTTTTACGACGCAAATTAAAAAAAAACACGATTGTCAAGAAAATTGAAATCACATTAAAAAAATCTCCTGATCTTCATTATGCAAGAGAGAATCATATTATTTTCACAATTTCATAAACTGCAGACTGAAATTATAACATCAAATCGATAAAGAAGAAGTTGGAAGCTGTTTGGAACAAGATGAATTAATATCTAAACCATACCCAGTTACAACTTTGTGAGTTTTGGTTTGTTATAGCACAGACAGGCTTTAAGCCAGCTTGATTGTATGAACCAGTAGTTTGAGTTAACTAATGTGTTTTGCCTATTTCTTTTACTTTGCTTCAATGCTTATGCAATAACTTTGCCTACTGCAATTAAAAAATAATTCTTACCAAAATTTTTTCTCCTTGACTGGGAATAACATAATAAACTGTGTCTTCAAATATTTATTATTCAAATGTATTTTTTTTTACATTATTTTATTATTTAATATCATTTTATTCATTTTTTTAACATAGCATCCAAACCATTAATGTAACATTCTATTGAAGTTTGGTTTTAGATTTAGCTGTTTTAATTCAATTTCCAATTATGTCAATAAGGAATTACATTTTGTTGAAACTGGAATGAGACTTGACTTTTAGGTTATATGGTTTTCAGAAAACATAAAATCCATAATTTTGCTACCCAAAAGTTCAGAGAATTTTACCGTAAAAATAAAATAGCTTACCATAACTTTTAATTTCCACTGTCTCCTTCAAAGTAGTCCCCTTGAGCATTGATACAGCAATCCCAGCATTCTTCCCATGATTCCATACATTCCTGGAAATCTGCAGGTGTAAGTGTTTGAAGCATGTTCTGTGTTTCTTATTGAATCTCCTCAATTGTGTTAAAATAATGGCCTTTCAATTGAAATTTTATTTTCAGAAAGAGAAAAAAGTAGCACGGGTCAAGGTCAGGCTAATAGGGTGGATGGGGAATCACTACTGATTTTTGGAAGCCAAGAAATTCCAAATGGCTAGCGATATGTGCGCGGGTGTGTTGTCATGGTGCAGAACCCAACAGTTGTTACCAGACAGATCTAAATGTCTGCACCTAATGCTTTCATGTAACCGCTTCAAAACTTCACAATAGAACATCCCATTGACAGTTTGACCAAGAGGAACAAATTCCATATGGATAATGCCTTTGATGTTGTAAAAACAATCATCATGGACTTCACATTGCTGCAAATTTGGCATGCTTTTTTTGGCCGCGGTGAACTTGGAGACTTCCACTGCGACAACTGCTGCTTGTTTTCAGATTCATATCTGTACACCCATGTTTCATCACCAATTATGATGTTGGAGATGAGGTTAGGGTCATCTCTTGCTGAATTTTTCAATTCACTACAGACAGCTGCGAGATTTTGTTTCTGATTGCTGTTCAACAGTCTTGATACAAATTTTGCAGCAATGCGTCATGTTCAAATTGTTTGACAAGATGCGTTGCACAGACCCATATGACATTTGTACGATTGCATAAACATCATGGATTGTTTATCTATGATCTGCAACAACAGCCTCTCTCACTTTCGCGATGTTTTATGGTGTTGCGCTTGTTGATGGTCTTCCTGAACGCTCATCATCATCGACTGTCGTTCGTCCATCTTTGAATCGTTTGTACCACAAAAAGTTTATTCATGGCATTGTCACCAAATGTATGTATGTATAGGTTTCTGCACCAGTTTTTTTATGGATGAAACAAAATTTGATGCAGGTTCTTTGCTCTTTAAAATCTGCCATTTAGAACTTCGCCGAAGCAGTAAAACACAACATTACATAATCGCACGAAAGTCAACAATGCAGACTCTCACCGTCACAGTTGGAAAACTGATTCACAAAGAGTACTACTGTTAGCCACATTTGGTACCAGCAATGGTTTTTGCACGAAATTCAAATTCCCTGAACCTTAGGGAAGCACCTCATATAATGTACTAAAAAACTGCACATTTCTCTTATCATTACAGTTTATACGATGTTCAAAATTATTACTATCCTATGGTCCTAAAGATACTGAATATTAAAAATAAATAAATAATTTTGTCAGTATTGATTGAACCAAATTATGCAGAAGTAGTGATAATAGAATTTAATGAGAATATTTCAGGCAAAAAAGCTAATTTAAAGACAGGATATTTGATTTTGATATTCATTTCAATTATATGTAGTTTACATTACTACGTGAAAAAATTATGTGGTTTTGCTCTATGTGGGACCCCTATACTACTAAAGTTCAATAATTAATACAGTTCTTCAATTTCAGTAATTATAATTTTATAAAAATTACTAATAATCCTCTTTAAAAAAAATCCTATTACAATCCCACCATGATTTTAAAATGTAAACTTTGAAAAGTATAAGTAAATGACAAAAATGTAAATGCTGAAAATTACTTTTACATTTACAAAAATTTAAAGCTAAAATGTACATATGAGTATTGGCTTTTGAACAAGATTAACTGTTGAAAAACATGCATTTGTGAAAGAAACTTATTTAGAGATGAAATCTTATTTTGTGTGTCAGCAAACATTCAGGGAGAAATTTGAAAAGTAAGCACCAGTGAAAAGTGTTATTCAGAAGTTAGTTAAAATATTTTGTAAAACGAGTTCGATTTTAGACCAGAAATATGCCTGACGCAGGTCATGTAGGACAATTAAGCAGCTTTTACAAGATCTCATAAATCTTTGTGGAGACTAAGCCAGGAAAAGAACATTTAATAGATTTAGCACATACTGCAGTGAGGAGAATGCTTAAATACTATTCATATTGAATGCAGGTTTTCCATGAACTAACTGATGTTGACTATGCTAAAGGATTCACTATTGTCAATGGTTCAATAAGTTTATCAGCAAAATTTTCACTTTGGATCAAGTGTTTTTCAAAGATGAAATGAGGTTTAATTTTGGTTTATGTGAATAATAAGTAACTACTGCACCAGGGATACTGAAAACACGCAAATTTTTTTTGCAACTCCCCTACACCCAAACAAGTAGGCATAAATTGTGTAATTTCAGGAGAATGAATAATAGGATATTTGTTTACTGAAAAAACTGTCAATGCTGGCGTCTACAAAGAGATTATCCAATAGTTCATAGTTTTACTGCAAGACAATGAGTGTATGACTGCTGACTGCTAAAGAACAGTTTCACTTGCCATACAACATGCTCTACTATGGAAATACAGTTTGTATCAAAAGAAAAATCATTTCTAAAGCATTGTGGGCATCAAGATCCCCTGATCAGACTTCTTCTGAGAGATTGATTAAATGAAATTCCTTATAGGAGCAATCCACATACTCTGCAAGAATTGAAGATAAACATTACCAATGCCATCCTGAGAATAAACAGGGTACAGCTAACAACAATAGCCAGGAAGTGCACATAAGTGGATGGACTCATATTTTCAGCATTTGTAAATTATTTTGCAAGTGTTTGTTAAAATAAATGATGGGGCCTCTTTTAAGTTGAACACAATGTATTTCATTTTTAGAATGAAACCAGGTAGAGTGAGTGAGCAAACCAAAGAGAGGTAGTAAGGGTGAATGAGGTGGGAGGGGGGGGAGAGAGAACTTTATGACAAACAAATAATTAAATATAACAATAATTGTAAAAATGAAATGTTTATTAAAATATTTGATGCGGTGTAATAAGAGATAAAATACTTACAACTAGGTTAGTTTTTAAAAGGATTTAAAATTATTTTTACAAGAGGACTTCTCAAATATTTCACGTCCAGAGCATGTCAAAAGTATAAAAATCCCTCAACAACTTTAAAACCATTCCCAATAGAATAATCTAACTTTTAGGATAAAGTATCGGACAACTGCTTTATCTTTTAATATGAAATAGAATTTTAACACTTTCTTCAGGGGTACCCCAAGGGTTGTAACTTAAATATTTTAAATGGCAACACCCTTTTATGTAATACATAATTTTAAAGGTCTCTTTTTAAGACAAGAAAAATAGTACACAAAAAAGGTGGTATGATGTCTATACCCAAAATGTCGGTGGGATAGAGACTGGATTTTGAAAATTATTAAATTTAATAAGTTTAAATAATAAAATGAAATAAAAAGAATTTAAACTAAATTAAGATTTATTTCAAAAGTTAAATTTTAAACAAATTTTTGATTTTTTTAACAGAATACTTATATTTTTACTCATTTAATGAGTAAAAAAATAAAAATACTGTCACCTAGTCATGCTGATCACCGATTGTCTTTAACCATTGTTGCAAAAATTAAGCTTACTTCATTGTTGTGTAATATTTCATTTACAGTATTTCATTTTACCTTTTTTATAATTGTTTTTTACTGAATTCATTTTTTCTGGGCTATCTGCTAACATTGCTCTCAACATGTCATTGAGGGAACAGGAGAGCATAATAG
>JAAAKQ030482948.1:0-22190 GCA_010016005.3 Zanna intricata
TGGTGGTTGGGTTTCAATTAACCACACTTCTCAAGAGTGGTCGACCTGAGATTGTACAAGACTACACTTCATTCACAATCATACACATCATCCTCTGAAGTAATATACAGTAGTTCCGGAGGCTAAACAGACAAAGAAAGAAAGAGTGCTGTACAGGGATACAGATATTAAATTCACTATAAAAGCGAAGTGAATAAGTTGGAATAAGTTGCATGTATTGAGAAGGCAGCAGGGAACAAGGATTATTGGAGGTTTTGAGAGCAATACCAAGAGGGAAAAATGCTTTGGGAAGCCGAAGTTGAGGTGGAATGACTAAGTGCTGAAGGATTTGCAGCGGCTGGGGAAGAGAGAAGTGGAAGAGGCGAAGAATCAATGGACAGATTTGTGGAGCTGTGGCAGTAAGTAAGTAAGCATTTGGCATTTTCGCCATTAAGGTTAAAAACTTATTGAGCAGTGCGCAAAATAACAAATTTTAAAAAAGTTACAAAAATAGCCAAGTCAGTTATCAGTAAAGTAAACAATTCCTTTGATTTAAATATTTCTACATAAGAAATTAGTTTAGTATCACAAAATTATGCTGATTTAGGTATTTATTTTTTTGGTCTTCAGTCATTTGACTGGTTTAATGCAGCTCTCCAAGATTCCTTATCTAGTGCCAGTCATTTCATTTTGGTATACCTCCTACATCCTATATCCCTAACAATTTGTTTTACATATTCCAATCGTTGCCTGCCTGCACAATTTTTCCCATCTACCTGACCTTCCAATATCAAAGCAACTATTCCAGGATACCTTAATATGTGGCCTATAAGTCTAAATCTTTGTTTACCCATGAGGTAATCTATCTGATATCTTGCAGTTACCAGGTTTTTTCCATGTGTATTATATGATTTTTAAATCATATAATATGTGATTTTATGATTTCACTATTATTATTTTTTCGAATGGGTGTTAGCAATTACTACATTATATTTCGTGCAAAACTCAATAAATCGGTTGCCTCTTTCATTCCATTTGCTCAGCCCGTATTCACCCACAATATTTCCTTCCTTGCATTCCAATCTCAACTATTATTAAATTTTCATTACCTTTTACGTGTTTAATTCATTAATTTCTTCGTATACACACTCCACCTCAGTTGATTTAGGAGATAGAAGAATATGAACAATTAATCATTAAAATGAAAACAGTTACATCAATACTAAATAAATAATTAATATTTTAAGTTTATTACCAAGCAGCTGGAGTATTCAAAAAATTCAAAATGAGTTTTTGTCAGTTAGCCCGTCAATTCAAATTATTAGTTAAAACAAGTGGAATTTTGCTACAAATTGTCGAACAGAAACCCAGTCACATAACTGATGAAAATATTATTAAATGTGTCCAAGATTTTTACCAGAACGATGAGCACAGGTCGAATGATGCCAGGCATGAAGAATTGTCTCTCTATAAGACAAGCTGACAGGAAGAAAATTAATATTTAGAGAAGGCTTATCTTATATAACTTAAAAGAATTGTACACAGCCTTCAAAGAAAAACATAATTTAAAAATTGGTTTATCAAAATTTGCTGATTTAAGAGGTAAATTTTGTGTTCTGGCTACTGGGTTAGTAGCACACACATACTCATTGTTGTGTATGTGTGTGTATATTTATGTCATATCCACCAAAATGTAAAACTCATATTATCTCTTCTAAAAATGAAACATGCATGTTGTCATAGTGTGAAAAATGTCCAGGCATTAATGAAGTGCTCAGATTACTGCAAGAGAGTTGGGATGATTTTGATATTACCTTCAAACAGTGGGTTTCTGTTGACTGTTGTGAACTAACTATTCAAATTCTTCCATGTCAAAAGTACTAAGATAAATGAACTGAAAATTTAAATAATCTAAAGACATTATTTTGTTATAAAAAAAAAAGTTAATTTCCTCAACTTAAAAAGACAATTTTGCAAGGACCATGTGATGGTATTTGGAAAACTCTAAAAAAAACTGTGACTAAAGCAAGCGTTCAAAGGAAAGTCAACAATCAAATTGTTATGGCTTCTGAAATGTACTATTATTACAAAGACAGTATTAAAAATATAAAGCTTATTTTCTATTGCAATAAAGATGTTCAACAGATTGAAGAATATCTCAGTTCTCATTTTCAGTCCCAAAAACAAGAACCTTTCTCAATTGTTTCAACAAGTCAGAAACTTATTCTGAAAGTCTAGGTGACCTCTAAATCAGTAATAATTAAATTAGTATTGGTACACAAGGACAATAGTGTTCCTGATTGCTTTATAGGTTTACCACCAAAATGTAAAAATTATATCTGCTGCGTATACAATGGCAAGTGGTGGTTAGGTGAAGTCAAAATACATTAAAATGAAGAGACATATTGAATACACTTTTCCCAAATGCAGGGTCCTGGTAATTCACTCAAGAAGAAATCATTCAGGGATAATCAAACAACAGGGTTCAACTAGAAAATATTTAAAAGTTTCTCATGCTTTCAGAGCTTTTTCTATCAACTATTGGAAGAGGATACAACATTATACCAAAGATGAATGAGGACTTATCAGTTCTACTCGATAAAAAAATGGCACGGGCACAGAGTTATGTTAGTTAAGTTTGTAATAAAAAAGCACAAGATTTATTCATAACTTCCATTAGCAAGAGTAAAATAAAGTAAAAGTGAACTGAGCAACTTCTTAATGTATTTGAATTAACATTTTGTAATTACTATTTATCATTCTGCAACTGACTATTTATTATCAATTTATTCATTCTAATGAGTTTGGTTGTAATTTTTATAATCTGAAAAAAATACATAACATCAGTATTTTTGGATACATTGTTTATGGTTAGAAGGGACAATGTTTTTAAGGGTTTTGTTGGCTTCATTACTTGTCAATCCCTTTGGGTAACAGAATAAATTTTATATGGTTTTGAAGTGCATAAAAAGTACTTACTGGTATAAACAGATTATTGTCTCCTGTCTCCCATGTGGTTTTTGGGCCCCAAAAACAAGACATTTTTAAAACCTTATAATTCAGTGGCCATTTTTTTTTATCAGTACTTCTCTTTTATCTGTTTAGCCTCCGGAACTACTGTACGCTATTACTTCAGAGGATGAATGAGGATGATGTGTATGAAGTGTAGTCTTATACAATCTCAGGTCAACCATTCCTGAGAAGTGTGGTTAATTGAAACCCAACCACCAAAGAACTCCGGTATCCATGATCTAGTATTCAAATCTACTATTACCTAAGAGTTAAAAGGTAAAAAACAGGTCTTTACCTTAATCCCTTGCATTATCTATTTTGGGCCCAAAATTTGAAAAAACAACAACTTGTAAACATAACTTCTATAAACATTACAAGATTTGGTTATGTAACAAAATGAATTCTGAGTATATTAGGATGAAGTTCTATTTTTACTCTTTCCAAAAAGCTCTTTTTGACTCTCTGTAAGATGTAAAATAAGAATGCTACAGCTCATGGAAAAAAAATGCGACAAAAATGGCTGTTTTTACCTATTGTCAAGTTAAAAATAACCTATTACTCAAGAAATTTTATTTTAAATATAAAAAAATATTTTTTGCCACTACAAATGGGTAGTTATAATATACATATCATAAAACCAAAAACAGTGATGCACTGATTATTTACTGAATTAAAAAGGAATAGCCCTTATATATATATTTTGAACTGATAGTGGTTTTGGGGTCTGGGAGATGTGAAATGTGAAGATATGTTGAAATTTTCTGGAAGTTGAATCATGGTACTCATTACAATAGATAGCTTTCTTATGAAATCTACCTAAAAATTAAACTACAATAAGCTCAATTTTTGGGGTTCAAGTTAACGATGGACAAAAACAGATAATGAATTTATAGAAGATTATGCCTTTTCTTTACCAATTTTGTACAATTACTGAAGACTGCAACATTGCAGCGTAAAAAGACATAAATTTTGCCCGTACAATAATTAGTAATTACAATCTTGGTGTGTGAGATGCAATTTGGTTGAAGAAATGGTTATCTGTTAGCAATGTATTTGCGGATTCTTCATTTCCTACCTAATGATTAAATAAAAAATTTGTTCATGAAGAAGTGCAGTGGACTTAATACCTAGCGCACTTGTAATAATATAATGAAGATGAAACAAACTGATTGGTGTGAAAGAAAATATATACAAGAACATGATGAATCTAAACTCATTTTTTACTTTCACAAACATAATTGCAAGAGAAATACAATATAATAATGTAATTTTTAAATATTTCATATGACCAGAGTCTAATGGTATTAGATTTCAAGGGTATCATAAAGTGAACCCTAATATAGAAAATGAACATTTGTGATCTTACAATCGATTACAAGTTAGAAAGAACAGATCAATTTACATAAATATAAGTGCAGATGTATCTTGCAAGTGAATCTGATAGAAACAGAATAAACTTAAAATTTTCTTTTGTTAATGCTACAGTTTGAAGCATTATCATCTACAAAGTTATTTTATTTATTTCAATAAATTCATTCAACAGATTATTTTCATCACTTTTTTTAAAATTTTACTTAAAAAAAAAACACATTATTTCATACTCATTAAAATTAGGAACATCCTTCTTTAATAAGTTGCATTTGCATGATTCCTGGCAAGATATAAACATCTTGCCCAGGATGACCTTACAGATCTGTTATATTATAAAGTACAGAAAAAGGTATTAAAAGAAAAAAAAAATGTTCAAAACACAGAGATCAAGAGAGAGTAAATTACAAACAAGAAATTTTAAAGATAATTAGAAACACAGATGCTGATTGAGAGGCATGTACAAGGAAACTTGAAGAGAGGAACATTGTACTCAAACTCCAAAATAAAATGAAATTATTAGAATACATATGTCAAAGTTTTAGATATACGAGGCGTGTTTTTAAAGTACCATTTTGAAATTAAAAATAAAGAAAGTTTTCATAATTATTTTATTTTTATATGAAAGCCAGTATCTTAATCTATTTTTCTACATACTTGTCTTCAATACTAAGGCACTTATCATACCGAACCACAGGCTTTTGTATTCCATCGTCATAAAAGTTTGCCGCCTGATTTAACAGCCACTGCAACACGGCTGTGAACACAATTTTTGGTACTTAAACCGTTCACTAACTATTTCGTAAAGAACACTTCTTGAAACTTGAGGGAACTCCAGTGATAATGAAGAAATTGTGAAGCATCTGTTTTCTTTAATTTTTCATAGACTTTTTGCACCAAATTGTGAGTGATCACTGAAGGTCGCCCACTACATTCCTCATCATGAACGTTTGTTCGGCCATCCTTGAAAGGTCTAACCAATTTCCGCACCATTCCATCACTCATAATGTTTCATCCATAAACTTCACAAATCTGACGGTGAATTTAAACCGGTTTTTCACCTTTAGCACACAGAAAACAAATAACAGCATGTACTTAACAGTTGACAGGATTCTCAATTGGCAGAGGCATTTTAAATACGCAAAAGTAAATGTAAACACGATTGATTTTGGCCTTAATGGTGTTTGTGGCTTGCCAACAGATATAGGTACACAAGCCGCATGTGCATGACACCGATCGCAGTGCTGCATCGGCTTGATTTCAAAAAGGGTACTTACCTTAAAAACACACCTGTCTACAAAAATTGGATAAGTGATTATGATGTTGATGACAATAACAAACATTAACAATTTGTCAACATTATCTTCTTTTTTTACTTATCATTTACAGCCAAAAATCAATAAAATAAACTGCTTTTATTAAAATCAGATCCAAGTTCAGCTAATATTTTCTTTAGGATCACGATTATCTCAGTCAACAAACCTACGCAAGTAACAATTCACATTGTAGAATCAGAAGTGCAATTTTTTCTTCTAACATGTACTTGATTCAATAAAATTTTTTTTAATTTCGGCAAGTATTGCAAAGAAGCTGATAATAATACTAGAAAGTAAGACTTTTTTTAGAGGCATATGAAGCAAACTACAAGCTCTTAGTAGACTATTCACAAAATGGCTACCGAGTACAGCAATGAAACACTACACAAAACATTAGTAATTACAAACATTTTCTTTAAACAAAATATCTTACTTATATTTCCCAAAGAAATTAGGAGGATCAAACAATTTATCCCATGTAGCACGTCCTAACACAATATCTTCTGTAATAGCAAGACCTTGTTTAAACTCATCTACCATTATTGTTCTCGTTGATATTGAAACATTAAAAGTTGAATTCTGTTGAGGATAAGCTGGTGTAATTATTGGCATTAAATGATACCTATCTGCCACTGTTACCTGAAAAATGAATAAAATTACATAAAAACAGATCAAATACAAAATACTAGGTAAATCTAAAACATTTACTGATTGAATAAAAAACGAAATTCATTTCCTCAGGGTCTCAATACTGAATTTTGAGATTATAACTATTGCATAATGAAAAAGATGCAATACAATATTCCTATTTTACAATCTCAAAAATAAAATATAATCTAACTTTAACTTTCATTAAGTCATACCAGATATTTTTAAATGTTTTAACAAGGCTGCTGTTTAAATGGTTTTTTTTTTTTTGTAATTTTGTAATCTACCCACAAAAGAAGGCTTAAAATTCAAAAAGGCAGGGTAAATAACATTCCATAAACATAATCTATTACAGGAATGGCCACTGCTAATAAATAAGCAACATTTTTCAAGCTACAGATGGTAAATAAAAAGAAAATTAAGTAAAGGAGTTTGCAAAATGATTATTAAAACGTGGTGCAGCACTAAATTTTAAGGTATTTCTTAACTATTATAAAACTGTTTCAAAAGAAAACTCATTCAATATCCTTCAGTTATTTAATTATCCTTTAACTAAGCACGAGAGTCATTCAATAACTAAACAGATAAATATTTATACAGCAAAAACGGTTTATTAAATAAATAATTTTTTTGTCTACTTTTCCACATAATCCCCATCAATTTCTCTGTATTTGTCCTATATTTTTATGAATCTTATCCCCTAAGCAAAGCAAATCGGACCACAGGCACTACAAAAGATGGTTAACATGACCTTACCAACCAAATGATTGCATCTTGAATTTCTCATGGACAGGCAATTCAGAGCATCTCCACTGCATGCTTTGACGCTTGAACTCTGGCTCAAAATGTGCATCCAAGTTTCGTCACACGTTAACAATTTTAGATTTCAATGCAAATGTGAAATTTCTCAGCTTTTGATGAACAGTAAACTTTCTGCGAACTCACCTTGCACAAGTCTTGTGGCAATTCAGTTCATTTTGAATGATGGAATGAGTAGTACCAACACTTACTTAACATTTTCAGCAATGTGTTCAACTGTAAGTATTCTGTCTTAATGGATAAGTTAATCAATATGAGAATCTAACGCCAAGGTTGACATTGTTACCGAATGCCTGGAGCAGTGCCCATCAGTTAAACTTTTGCAGACACTTTGAACTCGCATGGTTTATGCAACTACTGCTGTATAGGTTATTCATTCGAGAGAATATTTCTGATAGTTATATACTTTCTAAAAATAAAAATAGGATCACAGAAAGCTGTTCATCAAAGTTCTTTCTTCAAACAGACACGCCATCGTAACTAAGACTTTATAGGTTATGTTTACGTAAATATTAATCGAAAAGCTGACTAATATTCTTCACATGGTAGCCACCTAACACTTATAGAAATTTCAACTGTCTGCATTAAATGTTTCCTTCACTAAAAATGTTTGTCTCTTTAATTATTGAATGACTGTTAAATATTAACTTTATAAGGCTTTATTGTTATGGAGTGGACATCCCTTTCTTAATAATATTTATTTCACCACTATTTGTGATGCTGCTAGAAAATACATCTTGGTGTTGTTAATTATTACTTCAGTAAAAATTATTTTTAGCATATCTAGTCCAGTTTTCGAAGTTATTATTACCCTTTATTTTTACATTCTTCTATTATATATTATTTTGCAACTTACTAATCTTTCCATTACTTCTTTTTTACAATGACTTTAATTAATTAAAATAATGTTCATGGAAAGGGTAAGACATCAGAAGTACACCAGTGATGATGAAAGTGGAAAAAAAAAACAGCAAAAATATAAATAAGTTGTATATATTTAAGTATTCAGGAATGATGTCCTTTATCAGATCAATGTTACTTGACAACAGATGGAAATTAAATTGTTTGACATAATATGTTTACTTAGTACTTAATAACACATAGGCACAAGTAATTTTAATTGAAAACATTCTTTTGCAACTGAAAATAAAAACAATTAAAAGTTGACCGAAATGGTAAAGCAACAGTTTTAATGAATTTGTCATTGAATTCTATACTTGTAGCAAAGGAATAAGATTTTTTTTATAACTATGAATTAACTAGCTATCACAAAAAGAATGTTAATTTAATAAAATTCAGTACAATGAATTTAGTTCATTTTGTTGATATAAAAAGACAAAAAAAACAAAAAACTGACCAATTGGTCCTATTACCGACCCTTGGATCCCAAACAGGAAAACCGAGATTGACATTGTCTGGTTGCTTAAGAAGAACTGGTTGAGGCCACTTCCACTGATAAAAAACTAAGAAAAATTTATGCACCAACGTAGCTGCTACTGCATTAGGATACAGTTGACACGTTCTAGCAACCAACATCGCCCATGATACACCTCCAAGATACCCCAAAACATTGCTGTAGATACCATGTTCTGTAAAAAATACAGTATTAATTACAATTCAGTACTCAACATTGATGCTGTTAACAGTTATGTTGACAGCAACATAAAATATTAAACATACAATTTGTTAGAATTAATGTACAGTTTGTATTCGACAGACACCAAAATGTCCATATTGCCTGCCTACTCTATGCAATCTGATTGTCAAATTTTGCTGACTACATACTCCGCTGGCTTTAAGAGCAACTATTTCTTTTCTAAAATCATGTGTTAACATGATTGCTCTCAGACTATAAAATATTTTTATTCAAAATAGGCCAGCAGCACAGAGTTGTGCCACTTGGTTTTTCACCACATACCAGCAGCACATATATGTGCTAGCTGGTTCCATCAACATACATTGGCAGCACATATGTGCTACCACTGTCTTCTTTGAACATAATTGTAATTAATTTCTGACTAGTCTATGATAAAGGTCTGAAACTTTGTATGTTGTCTATTGAGATGTGTGGCACAAGTAGAACTGTGAGCTACTTGTTTTCTGGCTATGCAGACATATCACATAAAAATAATGTTGTAAGTTGGCATCACTGTTGTTTACATTTTCATTACAGCTGGTGGAGTGTGTGTTGTTCTTTTACAGTGATCCTAACCTAAAACATTGGCTATGTGGTTTATTTAGCTTATTGGTGTACTTACAGTGTAAAAAACCACAGAATATTGTTATGGATAATAGACCTACACGATCATGAGTGTTTTTTAGTGACAGTGAAATTAAAACAGTGAAATCTCCTGAGTTAGGAGATTGTTCTGAGGTAAGGTCTATATTTGGTTCTGATGGAGGTAGTGTATACCATCCTTCATCTGACTCAAATGAAGATACTGAAAGTGAGGTGAGTGAAATCACTGATAATAATTTTGAATTATTAATTTATCTTTCCGTGGGACTAAACACAAACAGTCTGTTAGTCAATGTTGAATTTGTTTCTGAAAGTAATGATAGAAATGACAGTAGTGATGATATTTACAATGATACTAATGTTATGTTCGTTGTGAACTCCATCAGAATTCTCAAAATTAACAAAGTCAATGGAAAAATACTAGTAATCTTCCCACGGTTCACAATTTTGTTAGCAAAGAACAAATTGATTCTAGCAACCCAACTGAAATTTTCAATTACATTTCTGGTGATGATCTCATAAATAAAATTTGTTTTTGGATCAATAAATGTGCCAAAGTTGTTAGAGGAAATCCTCTTCCATGGCATTCTAACCTGAACAAGTGGACGAGTTAAATGGAAGAGTTGAAGAAAGTTTTAGGCCTTTGTATGCTGATGAATAATTTGAGTTTTCCACCTATTTAGCATTTCTGGTCTACTTCACCACTGTATGAGCATCTCACTTTTGGCCAGGAACTGTTTTCAAGCAATTTTTTGTTGTCTTTGTTTTTATGATGCTGACACTAATTCAACAGCACATAAAGTTGACAAAAGAGAAAATGTGTTGAGTCATTTTTTGAATAAATTCACCAATGCAATTTCAGTCCTGGTAAAAACCTATCTCTTGATGAGGCCATGGTCCTTCAGTGGGAGAGACTGTTCTTCAGACAATACATAAAGAACAAAAGGAATAAATATGGAATCAAATTATATGAGCTGTTTACGACCCATGGATTTATTCTGAAGATATTGGTTTACACAGGGAAAGAACAATAGTAAATGCAGAAAGAGGCCATACATTTGAGGTTGTCATGCAGCTTATGGAAAAATACCTATCAAAAGGGCATACTCTCTTTCTAGATAATTTCTATAATACTGTCGCCCTAGCTGAAAGTTTGATGAATAAAAAGACTTATTAAGTATGGGACACTCCAACAAAATAGAAAAGGTAATCCTATGGAAGTTGTGCAACAAAAGTTAAATAAAGGCGAGCACATTAGTAGAAAAAAAGATGACATAACTGTCATGAAAGGAGACAAAAGGAATGTGTGATACATATATGTGCCATTACGAAAAATGCTCTAAAAGTTACAAATTAAAATGATATAAATATTTTACATAGAAAATATTTATTAATTGTGGTAAAAAGGCATGTTTAAGCAATTTTCAGTTTTGGTCTGTAGGGAGAGTCACATACTTAATGGCTGGTGTGTTCTTTGTTGTGTACTATTAGTTAGTGAAAATAATTCACCCAGCACATATATGTGCCACCTGAGAGCGAACATACTAAATTTACCATTAACAAATGTGTGAAGAAAATCAAGATACCTTGTATCATCCTTATCTCGTATCAACATATACTGAATTTGGCAATTATCGTAAGCCCACTGCAATAATGTTCTATTTTCTTTATTATTCTTTATATTCAGGTCATCTGCATTATGACTTAATGTGCAAATGATATTGGGGGGAAATCCTTTTTTTGTTATAATTTAGGTAATGTAATATAAATCTAATATATTACCCTTTTTATTTCCTAATGTTTTAAAACAATAACAGATGAGATAGTTAAATGGTCATATCACTTTTGTTAGTTTGGCAAAGAACAAGGAATGTTCAAGTAATTACATGAAAAAAGGGGGAATTTTCAACTCATTCTGTTGGCTGCCTACTGAAAAATGTATAGAATGCTGTACCCTACAGGTAATTAGAAATGAAATTAACACTTTTGACAATTTATACATTTTGTATCTTTTATATGTAAAATACTGTAACTAATATGGATTTACAGGGTATAGTTTTAAATCTGTACAACTGCAGTTGTTGAATCAGTATTGACTGACGAGATTGTTAGGCATAACTAATCCTCTGGAGAAATTTTTTTGTGTAATTGAATCGATCAAAAGAAATGCTGTTATTATTATGAAGTGACATTTCAAAAGAAAGGAAAGTACAGTAAGTGCCTTGAATAAGACAATCCATTTATACAGCAGGAAAGAAGCAATAATGAGACATATGTATATGTGTAAAAATAAAATTTCTGAAACACCTCCCTACTTATAAGTTGATCATGCTCAATCCTTTAAAAAAATTGTTTGACCCGGGGCTATGACACTGGAGATTATAAATGCAAATGTTTTAAAAATTTATCAAAATGTGATAGAAATGAGATAATTAATGTAGGGTGTAATATGAACTCTTTTATTCATGTGGCCTTTTTTCAGTTAAATGAAGTTACACAAATTTTCATACTACAGAGTTAGGGTAAAGAGAACTGATGGAGAGTCATTGAATGGCTGGTATATAAACAGCTGGTGTAAAAAAAAAAAAGAAAGACGTGATTTAGGTGATTTGAAAAAGATTGCTGTTTGACTGTGCGCTAACTAGGAAGTGATCTTGAAATTCCAAAAACAAGTGTTTGGAAAAAATTCTAACATATAATTTGAAAATGACTCATGCTTGTTCAAAAATTCATTTCAAAATTGGGTTCGTTGGAGTACAAAAACGTTCGCTTTGAAGTCGCTCAGGATATCTTGGAAACAGTTGCTAATGATGAAAATATGCTTAAAAAGTTAATAATGAATTGTGGGTTTACGGTTATGATCCAAAAACAAAACAACAGTCTTCACAGTGGAAGCTTCCATCTGAACCACGACTGAAAAAAGCACATCTAAGTTGGAGTAATGTCACAATGTTCTATTGTTTTCTTTGATTATGAAGGTGTGCACAATGAATATGCTCCAATGGGTCAGACGATTAACAAAGGATTTTTCCTTCAAGTTCTGAGAAGATTGTGTGACACAGTGGGGAGAGAACAGCTACATTTTGGGCGACCAGCAACTGGCTTCTTCATCACAATAATGCGCCAGCACATTCATCAAAGTTGTACAACAGTTTTTTGGCAAAGCAACAAATTAGGCAACTTCGCCAGCCTCAGTACAGTCCCAACATAACCCCCTGCAACTTTTGGCCGTTTCCAAAAATGAAAATTCCACTCCACCGGTTTGACAACACAGAAATGATTCAGAAGAATGGGACGAAAGCACTTAAGACTATTCCAAAAACTGAATTCCAGGAACTGTTTCCGAAAGTGGAAAGACAGAGCGAGCGCTGTCTTTCATGGGAGCATGTCATACAGTCAAATGGGGATTACTTTGAAGGATGCCATGAAGTTGGATGACAAAGAATAACATCAGCGTGGAGAATTCAAAGTAGGTTGGATTATTCTGGGACACACCTCATATATTACAACCTAATGGTTATGTAAGAACATAATAAAAACAGATTTATAATTTTGGTTTTTTAAAGAAGTATTTTACTTATTTTGTACAACAAAAAAAGGGTAAAGGAAACTACAGTACTATATTCTTTATGTAAAAAAAATATTATTTACTAAAAATGTGTTTATTAATAGATAAATTAAACAAAGAACAAAACTGTTCTTTTACATTTAAACATGTTTTTTTTTTTTTAATGATCTTATTAAAGGAACTAAACTGAGATATTACAAATCATTATTAGAAAAATTATGTAGGGCAGTAAGTAGTGATGTTAATATTAATAACCAATCTCTTTTAAAATTCTTTAGTAATTAAAAGTTTTAAAATAACTGTCTAAAAATTAAATAAAATTATAAGGAAACTAAAAATTTAACTCTGTAAGTAACTGGATCCTTGTTATCTACTCTAAGTATCATAGCAATAGATCACTTGCTGCCTTGCTGGAACTAGATTAAATTGTGCATCATTTTACTTAGTAGGAACTTCTTTATAATTAATTACGATTGAATATTCTCATTGGGATAATCAATTTTATAAACACAATATTGTAGATATAAAACTGATGCCAATACAATGAAACCATTGACTGCAATATCAAGAACAAATAATGTCAGTTCAAAAACAACCAAATGTTATGATATATTAGTCATAAAAGTTTAGAAAGTTCAATTGTCATGCAGGGTAAGAATTAATTGGTAGATCAGCAAATAGCGCTTTTGTTGCGCTATGAAATCTTGTTGTGGTACAATATTTCCTCTATTATACTATTAGGAGTGCTAATGTACTTCAGAAACCTCTGTAGAACTATTTACTGCACATCTATGTGTTTTTTGTGCTTTTTAAACTTAACAATAACTATATAATCCATAAGTCAATGTCTTTCATTTTAATAGTACATTATTAATAATGTCACGTGTTATTCAGTTGTAAGTATCTTCATGAGATTGCTGACTAAACATAAAATAATTCTAACTTAATTTCTATATCTAAAATAATTGTATAGATATAATTTTTTTTTTACTTTTTTATATATATATGACCTTTCATTTGATAACTGAAGACCTTATTTATAATAATTTCACAAGATGCTGTACACTTTAATTTAGAATAACTCATTAAGTAATAACACTATATAATTTGAACATATTTTTTTCTTAAACTATTGCATACTGCATTAATATTGGTTTGGTATCTTCAATTTTTGACAGAAAAATTTCTAGTATGAATCTACAGTATTTTTTTAATTATTAAAATATAATTTAATATACCACTGTTATCATATGTTATATTTAATTTTTAATTATTTTTATATTTCAAACAAAATTATTACATAATATTTGTCTGTGCTTTCCAAACATAGGTTTCTGATATGATGTAACAATATAAGATTTATTTCCAAGTCAAATTATATGCTGACAACTTTTATTAAAAATAGTACCTTTAAAATCTTAATTTTTGTTGTAATAATTTATAAACAATAAACAAAAATCCCGCCAGGATAAAAGGATAAAAAAAAATTCTGTAGGACTTAACATTAGAACTTACTTTTGGCCCAAAGTTTTATTGTTCGCAAAGCCAATCTAAAGTTTTCAATATTTGGTACTAGTCTTAATATTTCATCAGTGACCCGACAACCATTCAAACTTCTCACACACTTTGGATCAAGATTTTTAAGTAGCATATCATCTCTTAAATTCTGTAAAAAAAAAAAACATACAGTACTGTGTGAGCACAGGAGAATGTATAATACTATAATTTTAACAATTAAAATGATATAGTAGATAGCATTCTGTTAGCTGTACTCAGAATAACAGGCTCGAAACATCTTGTTGCTCTTGAAATGCTAACACACCTATACAAAGCAGTAACTATCATTACTAAAACATTAAAAGCACCAAAAATTTAAGCAAAATTAATTACAGCTTGTATAATTTAAATTCTTGTATGAAGTGCATGGTATATATCAAAGTTACAAAAAAATTGATCTACTCTTCATTATCACATTTAAAAATATATAATGGCATGGGAAATGATTCTATTCTCAAAAATAGAAAAAAGTTCATATCATATAGATCAGAAAACGATTTGTTAGCTAATTTCAGCCCACAAGACATCCTCTGCTTTCTGTTCCTTCTGTGAAATTAAATCATATTAAAATTCTTTGGGTAAAATTTGATGCTTATGGTTTTTGATCTAAGAAATCAAACAGACCTCTATTTCACTTAGGTTTTAAGAAAAACATGGTAAAATATGAAAAACAAGCGTGTTGGAAAACACTGTTATTGGTGTGTTTGTTAATTTACGAATAAACAAATAAAAATTTCTATTTAACTTTGTATTAAATTTAATTATGAGAGAATTCATATAAATAATATCTATTAAAATTAAACTTTGAGAAGCTCAACTTTAATTAGAAACAAAATATACAAATTGGATTGAAAAAGTGAAAAGATTTTAAACAGAACAATTCACATACAAATACTAAAAATTATAAGAATAAATTTGTTAAGACTTTCTTCTAAAATATATTAAAATTTGTTATTTTTTCATAGGTTGGCTAACAGCTGATCAACAATTAAGTACACTGTCTACCATTTGAATATTCATTTGAGCAGTTTTGTGCTGTTATTATACGGTCAGTCATTCACAATGGGTGATACCACAAATCTGTTTTCTTTTGGAACACAAGGCTTGGTCTTGTGAAATATCCCAAGGCCCAAGTGCTCCATGACATGACCCACTGGGTTGGTCTATTGGTAACTCGTCATCACAAATCAGCTGATTTCAAAGTCAAGAGTTCTAAAGTTCAAACCCTTGTTACTTTTACTTTTATGTGGCAGTTATTTTTATATGGATTTGAATATTGGTTGTGGATACTGATAATGAAAAAAATTAATATCAAGCTCTTTTAGAATATCTTTAATCACACCTGCAACAAGAAAAATTCACAGATGGTTAAGTTTTGTGGGTTTTGGCTATCTACATATGCACTGAATGTGCAATGTATGCTAAAAGAAAAGTAGTCAAAATTCACAGCCAATATATAATTATTTTTCTGATGTTTTTATAGATTATTTAACCATCTTAAAAATAATCTTTGACAGATTTAAAATTAAAACAAATATTTCCTTTCGAAAGAAAGTTGGAAAAACAAATTTTCTGTATTCAATTAATGTTTACTAAAATGCATATTTAAATATTTAACAATTATCACCTTTAATTTGTTTTTTTTTTTTAAATTACTTTTATTTAATTATTTTCAAATAGTTGCTTTCCTGTTATAAACATACATACTTGCCAAATTAGAATACTTCAGTATCTAATTTTATTCTATTAATAATCATAAAGTTATTGTCTGTGGTCCTAGGTCTGTTATTAATTTCTTCTAGTGCAACCATTAAATTGACAGTTTCATAATCAAGCAAGCAACTTTAATAATAAATAGTCTTCTTCTAAGTTTTTATAACAAATCCCTTCAAAACATTTACTATCACTAAATTAAGAAGCACTAGTATTATACTTTCCTGGCTATAGTGATATATGCTGCTATAGCTATAAAAGTATACAGACTGTTAAAAAAAAATGTTCTCTTTTAAATTTCATGACTTAAAGACATAAAAAAAAAAAAAAACAAACTTAAATTGTAAATAGGCAAAAAAGTTTTTTTGATTGCAATGCTCTCCCAAGTCTAAAAAAACTGTTTTTGTCAGATGAGGGTGTGTACATATCGTGTGTGTACATGACGTATCTATGTTGCCCTGTATTTAGTCTTATAACTCTGGACTCTGTGACTGACTTCCTTCAAAACTGGTTGAAGGATATTATCTTCAAAGGAGAAAGAATTTATTAAATTTTTGCAAGAATTGAAAAATTGATGTTTTGGCTGAAATAAAATTGCAAATCTTTACAGGGACGCTTAAGCAAAAAATCTTTCTTACTAAAGTTGAATTTCCTTTTATCAAGATCACAAATAACCAAAAGGTTTTATTTAATATTCACTCTCCTTTTCAAAAAATGATTTTATATATTTTTCTTTTTACTTCCTTGTACAAATTAAAGGAAGTATTATGATCATGAAAAACTTCAGTTTTCAGATTTCTATTAAAATATCCATTTTGACTAGTTTCGGCATGACATCTGTATGTATGTACATATATTGCATAACTCAAAAACAATTAGTCGTAGAATGTTGAAATTTTGGATTTGAGACTGTGGTAGTATTTAGTTGTGCACCTTCCCTTTTGACTGCAACTGACTAAACCAAAAGTGTCTAAAAAAGGATATTTTTCTTAATTGACTATAGTTAAGAAAAAATTAATACACACTCATTAAGAGCTTTTCAACATTACATCATAAGCAATACTTATTTTTATTGGTTCCAGAGTTGTAGCCAAATAAAATTTTTAATTAATGAAATATTTGGATCTTACGAGAGGAAGGCACATTGGTTTGAATCAGACTAATAAGTGAAGACACCTTTGGGATTCTGTTTTTAAATTTTTCAAATCTGGTTACACTTTAAACCACAAAATTTGTTCCAACTGCACCATTCTTTTCCAAATCTTTTGAAGCAATACCTAATAGGGGTCCAGGTCAGGTCAAGGAGGCTTAAAAAAATTGCCAAGCGAAGAAATACAGATATTAATTTAAATTATAGTAAATATTTTTGGGATAAATCTTTCAGCATCAGTTAAATGGAAAAACATATTTTCATATTTATGTTTATATAAAATTGTTTCTTTAGTTTAATGTGTTGAAAGCTTTCCCGAAGTATGTAAAATTCTTCATGGGAGATTGAAATATATAAGGTAAACAATATAACTGTTTACATATGATTATATATATAACATTTTCACACAACAATTTTATTGTACATAATAATAATAAACAATACAAAATTTCATTTGTGTTCTTAAAACAGGAAAAAAGCAAGCAGCAAAACCACACATTAAGATGCATAAACCAAAGAATGAAATATAATATTTATTACTTTACCATTGTATCAGGTATTTCTTTTAATGCTAGCCTGGCGAACAACATATCTATTTCAATACCATCAAAATTCATTTTAATTACTGGAACAAATGCTTCTTCAACAGCCTGGAAAACATTAATTGTGTTATAATATGGAAGAAAAATTCGCTTATACAAAAGATGTAACAGTTAACATTTTTTATAGTAGCCATGCAATAGTGATTTGATTCGAACCATGTGTTTAATTACGACTGTACATGTTTTAACTGGTTCATATATATATAAAATTACTTCATTGATAAGAATCATTTATTGAGTGGCAATTATGGAAGATGTATGTTTAATAACAGATAATTATAAAGATCTACAGATAAAAATAAGCAGTTGAGCTTTAAAACAATGTGTTAACATCCAATTGTGTAAAACCAACAAAATTGCTACTGAAACTGTTGATGGAGAATACCATAAGGTGTAGATGTTCTGCAAGTTACATTTCTGCATTAGACAAGATTCTAGAGAGGCAAGATATATATGAATGATTGGTCACAGGAATGAGAAATCAAAAACAAAAATTATGGATGAAAATGTGGGAACATAAAAGATTTAACATGTTCTAACAGGATTAAGAGCATCATCTACGATACCAAAATATGTGCTCATTAATTAAAAATCACACCTATGATTGAAATTAATATTGCAATATAACATATTTAGATTCACCATAAGTACTTAATTTTAGAAGATACACTCTCCCTAAAAAAACAACTCATCCACTTTTTCCAAAGAGTAAAAGTTGCAACACTAATTATTAATCTCCTTAAAAATATAGTAATATACCAAACATTGATACAGCAATTACATATGTGGTAAAGAAACATTTAATTGCATTCTTATAATGTATGAGATGTGATAATAAAACAAGGATTTTTAATTTTTATCAAAAATATTTGATTTATTCTTCTATATTGATATTATCGCCTTTAGAGACATTTCCCAGAATTGCACCCACTTATGCCAAGTATTGCTTTCAATCCTTAAAATATTTTTCAATATAGCCATAAGTTAACTTAGCAATTCTTTATCTATTGTCACACATAGTTGTTCTTTTAATAGTGAAGTGTGGGCTGGAACAATATCATTGTGCAAAGTACAAAAATTGTTTGCTTTTATCTGTTGCACTTTTCTGACAATTAGTTGATTCTACAACTTTATGGTAAGAATTTATAATTGATGTCAATGTAAAAAAAAATTGGGAAGGAAAACTTAACATTTGATCCAACTCTGTGTGCTTTTATTGGTCTTGGTTCTTCAGAAACCATGATCAGGCATTTATTTAAAAAAAAAAAAACAGATATACACCAAAGCTTCATCACCTATTACACCACATTCAAGTATCTGTAAGTTATCGGTGATGTCAGCTAACAACTGTTATTTAATGTTCTGCTGAATATTCAAGAGTTTTGGAACAAATTCTGCTACTACTTGCTTCGAACAAAAAATGTCAGTCATAATTTTTTTTCACACAAGCTATATAAGAGATTCCCACCTCTTCAGGAAATTCTCTAAGTAATTTGACAACTACTCACCACAATGTCCTTTATTTTGTCAATATTTACATTGGATGTCCAACCCTAACATGAGAATTCTTATCTTCATGGTTTTCTTGAAACCATTTGTAACATTCATATAATTTTGGTAACATAACATCCTTGCCAAAAGGCTTCCTTAACAACTTTAAACTTACTTATTCCATTTTTAATTAAATTTGAATTAAACAACTAATATGTTATAAAATATTTATATACATTACAGAAGAATAACCACCACGTGAGTAATGACAAATTCAGTTGAAAAGACAAAGTGTGGATAATTATCAAATTCTTACTTTTCTATCATACCTTATGTGTAAATTCCCATAAACATGCATTTGGGTAATATACGTACATAAATGATACTTACCCTCAAATCTGTAACTTCAGGATGATTTTTTAACATTTCAAAGAAAGAGGTAAAATAATCAGAACGGTCTATATGTCTAGGTGCAACACATAATGCATCGATATCAGCTCCCTTATGGTGTACACCTAATCTGTATGAACCGAATGTGTATATTTTACCACCAACTTGCTCAGCTACATTTTCTGGCATATTTCTAGCAATGCTTAATTCCTTAATCCATTGTTTTACCAAACAGTTTAATTTGCTAAGAATTTCCATCCTGAAAAAATTATGTTTCAAATTAATTTATAAACCTAAGCATATGAGCAATAATAAAGCAGAAATAATAATGCATAATATCTCCAATAACAAATTCAAAGAACAATAAAATGGATGTTTAGCTGTATCTGATGGGCAATGAAATAGAAGTTTTCAATTTTTTTTTTTCAGTTATAAAATCTCTATAATAATAATGTAAAACATTTTAAATATTTATTAAGAAACACCCTACATAATTAACAATTAGCAAAATTATAAAAGCTATACCTTCTCCTGAAAGATATTTTTAAATGCAAGTTTTTAATTTATGTATAAATTAATACAAAAATGCAAAAGATTTGGTTCTATTGAACAAAATTTTGTGGATTACAGCAATGAACATTACAAGCATGGATATGATAACCAATTCATTAATAATTCTCTAATTGGGCACCGGTGTCTCAATTGATAAATTTACATACAATACTAAAATAAAAAAAAAATAATAATTTGGAACTGAGATAAAAGTAGGTGAATATGTCTAGGGTAAAATTTCTAAGCTTTATTTCACATTTATCTTAATTTTTTCTTTTTTACTTTCCTTTGTGTTCAGTGAAGTCTTCTCTTTTTATCATCCAGAAGTAGTCACTAATCAAAGATTCATCCTATCTGCCTTGATAACATTATTCCATCTGCAACATATTTTGGTGGAATCTTTCTCCTTGTTCATCAATGTCATAAAGTTTAAAAAATAAAGTTCAAATAAAAGGTAAAAAATTAATTTTCAATGACATTCTGCAGCCTAAACTTTTGTAGTTCACTTATAAGCTGATCATGGTTTTCAGCTTTTATGTTTCCAGTAACAATATTTGAATGACTTCCATGCTGCTAGTTCTTTAGGATTCCAATTTGCTGTCTAAAATATTTTAACAAATTAATTTTTTTTATTTGTAGCCTGATGAATATTTCCTAATTTAATTTGGCTTCACTTAATTGTGAAAAAAACCTCCGCTAAATATTTGCAGCCATCTCCAGCTTTATCTAATGCTTTTATAAATTCTTCCTACTTTTATGTGTAGAGGTGGTAAAATAATATGATCTACTTTAACAAGGGGAATATTGACAATATTTTCTTTTCCTAGCGTAAAATGATTTCTTTTTGGCCAGTCTTTATCTGTGAAGTTTTAGTAGCTTGATTATGCCACAAACACAAGAAATACTTATATTTATTGTAAAGCCATTCTGGAGACTGAGAAGAAGCCCTATCTCTTTCAGGTTAGCAATGATTCGCCAGAGTGTTTATCATACTTAATGGTTTTTAAAATTTTTGACAAACTTTCATAAGTTTTTTATACGCGTTTATATATTTCTATAGTATGTGCTACTGGTACAGAAGGAAACTTATTTGATTCGAGTTATGCAACAAAATTGCCTTTAAGCTTCTTTTTGTAGCTTACCACCAGTGTTTAATTATGGAAAGTCCATAAATAAACAACAATCATGAATAATATATTCAATGTCCAGTTCAGATATTAGCCCCCTAACATCATGGCAGGTACAAATTAAACAAACTCTTCTAAAGTATTTCAGTAAATTTTCATTTTGATTTCTATAAACTGAAATTTTAGTATCCTTGATTAATAAATTCCATTCTTTAAGATGCGAACCTAAGAGTTCTGCATGTTGTTTTGACATATACAAGTCATGAACTAGGTCGCTCAGTTGCTTAGTGCTTGTGTGATGAAGTGAGGTTCAGTATTTCTTCTTCTGGAATTTAATTAATTTCTATTGAAATTGAGGATTCATTAGTTGAGCCTTCTGAGAATCAAAAATTTCTTTTCAAGAAGTTAGAGTGATTGAACAATTTCAATCACAAACAATTTACCAATGTAAATCAACACCATGAAGTACTAGTGTTGTAGCTGAAAGAACATTTGGGTATGTAATATTGCTTTAATTGAAACGAGTAACATTTGTTAAGCAAAAATAGCAGTTATCATAATGGTTAGTAGGCCTCGCCAAATCAAACCCACCGGGTTGGTCTAGTGGTTAATGCGACATCGCAAATCAGCTGATTTTGAAGTCGAGAGTTCTAAGGTTC
>JAAAKQ030482959.1:29026-42952 GCA_010016005.3 Zanna intricata
TATATGGATATTCCAGTACGACACCAAAATGAAGAGGCAAAGGGCCGAGTAGCACATCTCGGCATCCCCTCACTCAAGGAGGAAGCAAATTAAATATCAAGACCATGCTCACTGTGTTTTTTGACATCAGGGGATCATTCACTGTGAGTTTACCTCCCGAGACAACCGTTAACTTTAAATTATTTTACGTAGAAGTCCTCAAAAGACTGAGAGCAAGGATCCAGCTGATTAGACCAGATATCAGCGGTGATTGGAAACTTCGCCATGACAACACGCCAGCTCATACTACCTTCGCTGTGACCAGCTACCTGATAAAATCTAACATGGCAATGCTGCCCCAGCCACCCAGAGCCTCAACTTGGCTCCCTCAGACTTCTTTTTGTTTCCGCATCTGAAAGGACATCATTACAGAGCAACTGACGACGTGAAAGCAGCTTGTGAAATGGCTTTAAACATGCTTTCTGAATAAGCCTTCCAGGATGCCTTTACAAATTGGAAATTCCACTGGCAAAGTTATATCAACACAGAAGGACACTGTTTTGAAGAATTTTAATGTACAGGTATTACAATTATTATTAAATTTTTTTTTTCATACTTGTAGACTAGGTGACACTACTTTTATATTTTTTATATAAAAAATATTAAATTTCATTAACATAAACAAGAACGGAGGAGTTCTTCCCGTGTTCCTTTAGCAGCCATATCCCAATTAATTTTACAGAAAAAACAATGAACCTTATTGTTCATCACCCTACTGTCTTTTTTATTAAGTTATTTGCTTCAGTAAATGTTAGATGTTTATAAGAAATTAACCCAGTTTATGAGTCCAGATTTAACATTTTTAAATTGGCATTGAAGTTATAATCGAGAGTGAAAAGTTTTTAATTTTAAAATTTGTTAATAATATTGTTATTTTGTCTGAAATCAGAACAAAATAGAATTAATGAACAATATGGATTTACAATCTGAAAAAATCGATAAGATACTCTAGAAGTATTCAAATATCTAGTGCAGATTTCCTGTTTCAGAGACACAAGTGAATGCATTCCCTTTTCATGAAATATGTGTAACTGTAGCTTGTTAAACCTACGCGTTCTGGTGCCAAGATGTATCATTAATTGAAACAAACAACAGAATAATTGGTGAGGATAGTACTGAAGAGCAGTTAGTAATAAATTATAACTGCTCACACAGGAAGGCTAATTCTTTACAACACATTGGCTTATAGTTAAAAACACATCATCGTAGTTATTTAGAATTTTTTTACCCAGTAACAGTAGCAACCAGAAACACAGTTGACAAAATATATAGGCTCGTTTAAAAGAATTCAGATGAACATACTAGATTTATACTGGTTATTTTTTGATTTTCCAAAATAAAACATCTGTTGAGGTAGTGCACATCAAACATAAAAAAAATTAAATAAAGGGAATTTAATAAAATAAGTGATAAAAACAAAAAGTGAACCTACTGATTAAATAAGGAAATGTATAATATGTAAAGATGCAAACAGAGAGTATAAAGAGTTCCTCATTTGCTTAAAAATAAATAACACATTATTACATGGGACAAGTCTAAAATTAAATTATGAAAAAATCAAAAACAAAAATTGAGCATGTAAATACAGACAGAAAAGAAAAACAATTAAAAAAAAATGACTATATTAGGTTATATATAAAATGTTAAGAGAATTAAATATTCTCAGTGAAGATGACTATAGCAATCAAATTATCACTATACAGATTGAAATATAAATGCAATAAAATTCAATTACATAAAATTTATTATTCATATGTACATTCTTTCTCTCACTTTAAAGAAAAAGTTAACCAATACTTAAAAGAATGAAGTTTATTAATAACATCTTAAAACTAAAAGAACAGATACATACTAAGTATGAAACTTTTGCTGGATAATGGTAAAACAGACAGATTATTTAAGAACATAAAAAGACAATTTTGATAAAAACAATTACTTATCATTAAATTAAACAATAGCTTTTAGACAAATCATAAGTGGAGATAAAATTACATCCGCTTTATAATAATCAACTCACAGTAATATGATTAAATATGAGACACATTCAAAATTAAGTTTTGCACTAACAATTCTATAATGTAATATACTAAATATACATTTAAAAAAAGACTAAATTAAGCATTAATACTCATTATATTGCTAAAAGTTGCAAACAAACTTACTTATATGGTCGATTGAACCGGCACAAAATTTTCCAAAGAATTTCTTAGCACCGAGTGCACGTAAGTCTTGTATAACAAAAGGCCATAAGTGTAATACATTGTTACGTGAAATTCGATCCCTTTTTTCTACTACAACCACCTTTGCACCTAACAGCTGTGCTTCTATGGCTGCTCTCAAACCACATGGTCCAGCACCTATTATCAGAACCTACAAACAAAAAGGTATTAAATAATTTTCAATGTTACAAATAATGTATTTTTTTTTAACAACTGCTAAAAAACATAAATTTTAAAAGACACTTTCAATGTGAAAGTTTACTTTTAAATAGTGTCCAAGCTAGAAAAGTTTCATTTCAAATTAAAATAATTAATTAACCTCCGTAAGAGTCTGGCCATAGCCGAGAGTAAATAGTAGACACAAATAAAATCATGACATGAGGCAATGAATCAAACTATCTGAGTCATAATAATGATAGAAAAACTCATCAACAGAGTAAAACAATGTAAGTGGTTTGGGAATTATTTCTAGAAGGCAGTTGATGAGAATTCAAAACTAGTACGTGAAAGCTGCCTGTTATCTCTGGCCAACCTATTGAAAAACATCAACAGTACTACTATTTTACAAATTGCATTCATACGTTTTCATCTAACAGCAAAAGGTCAAAATACCTTTGCCTTCCTTTATAAACTCCAATTAGCAGAAATCACACTGGCCGAAGCCATTCATCCTAATTGAATAAAATATTTTGATACAATGACAAACATATGAAGTAAGTAAATCATAAATCAACTGTCAAAAAAAAATTATATAGCACATTAACCATAGAAAATAACATAATCCAAACTTATAGTGCTAAACCAAAATATATTAAAAAATCACATCAACAAAAGCTTCACAATTCCTATTCCTTTTTATTAATGCAATATATGGGAACTCATTAAAGTAAGGTATTTACAAAGGTGAATGTATTTACTGCAGGAGTAAATGTGTTTAGTGGGGAGAACGTCTAAATGATTTGTATCGCCAGAACAAAATAACCTAACAACATATCTTTTAAGTGTAGGAATGGATTTAAATGCAGAAGGATTTAACTTGTATGGATCTTTAAGTAAGAAAGCTGCAGGTAATAAATACCCAGAGACTTAAAGAATACCGTATGAATTGATCAGTTGAATTCTGTTAAAACAGGAAAACATTAAAAAGTGAATCAAAAAACCTCCTTATATTAAACAAGCTTGCCTATGCAATAATAATAAATGAACCGCTAAAAAAAAAAAAAAAAATATTGACCTCAGGACATTCCATGAATAAAACATAATATTCTGCATGTTCAGTTCAGAGGGGAAAAAAATCAAGATAAAAATAGATGTTTTAAATTTATTCAAAATTTACATCGCATAAAAATATAGGTTCACTTAATACATTAATAAATAAAACGCAATGAAAATTTTTAAAAAGTAAGATAAAACGTGATATAGAAAATGAAACCAATCTGAGTAATTCATGTAAAAAGACATCTAAATTGACAAAGTAATCGCATGACAAAAAGACAAATGAAGAGTGATTTAACCAGATTGGAAAATTACTGTTGCAGCCTAATCAAAGAAGAAAGAGCAACAAGCACCGTGTCTTACCAACTCCGCTTATACATGCATGGTCTGTCAACCATAAATCAGTATTTGTAGCTAAAGTATAGCAAAATAGTGCGAACAAAATTATTTATTAAACAACAATAACATTGTCATTAACAAGGAATTCAACCACTGCCATTTATTATGACTAATAACTTTGAAACATTTGACAATAACTGAAACAAAAGCAGATGTTAATTGAAGTATTTTTTTTTTTTTATATTATTCATAAAAATGAAAATAACAGCAATGTTTAATATTTTTAATTTGTTGGCATTCTCTAACTTTCTGTATAAAGAAAAAAAGGTTTTCCTTCAGATTTGAAGCTCAAAAAAATAAATGGACTGAAAAGTAGACTAAAATTTCTAAAATTAAAAATATTAACTTATCCTAGAGTTTATATTTATGGATTGTGTTATCTTTGCTAAAACAAATAATAGTTGCTTTTACTCTTTTAAAAATAAAAACATCAGTTTCTACCAAATTAGTAACATAATGTTTTTTGTAATTCATATAATTCTTTGGCTTATAAGAAATGGCCTTCTTATGCTTTCGTTTCTATTTTTAATAAATTACCAAATAATTTATAAAATCTTCCCATCAATTTATTTAAAAAAATAATTAAAAGATTTTCTTTCATAGAAAGAATATATTACTTTGTCTATGAAAACAATACTAATAAAAAACAAAAATCGAAATTTTTTGGATCCCATTCAAATGTGTAGATTTTATAATTAATTGCATATTTAGTGATTGTGGTAGAATCAAAGTTTTACCGCAATTTCTCTTATCCGTTCCAGCAAATGCTGGAGCAATTCCTTTGTTTTATTATGGATAAAATAACATAAATATCCATACCTAGTGAGAAATATAAATAGAATTACAAATTTATATAAAAAAAAAAAAAAAAACATTTATTTATTAATAAAAAAAAATCAAAGTCCTAGTGTACCCTCAATCCAATTACCAATAGCCTAAATTCTGTACCATATACATAATCAAAAAATATCTATGATAAAACTATAAAACAAAATCTTTTGGTCAGATGAATTTAATAAAAACTTACAATTTCTTTTAACCTTAAATTTTGGAAAGAAAATAAATTGGTTTTTGTAACTGAAAACAACTACATTTATTATTAACCTAAATAGATGAGAACATTTTTGTAAATTTCCTCTATTTTATTGGTTTTAATAACTGTGAAAAATTTCTTATTCAAAAGAAATTTTTTAAATATTTTTATGTTATCAACTGCAAAAACAACTTTATGTAAAGTTATTATCATGTATATATTTTGGCATCTGTTTTTTTGATAGAATATTTAAGCAACAAAATTTTACTCCAGACTTCAAAACTAGTGCCTAATATGAAGATATAAATCAAATATAAATTTATTTGATTTATTACTTCAAAATTTCAATAATTATGATAACAATAGCAACAACTATGTTAAAAGTATAAAATTATTAGAAACAAATATTCCAATCTTGCAGATCATATTACACTTTTAAAAATATTTCCCTTAAGTTTACTGTAGTATAGTTCATATTGAATTATTCATTTATAATGTAATAAAGCTGTAATATGTTAATATAAATATTTTTACTCAAATATAAAAGTAAAATATTTATAAATGAATAAATATTAATGAAAAAAATTATATGTTAAAAAAAGACTTAAATAAAATAAAAATCACGTACTTTATAAAATATTATTTAAACACAAATACATATAATATGTTTCTTTCTTTTGTTTGTTCCTTTGCTTGTTCCTTCAAATTTAATTTGTTCTTTTACTATAAAAGTATAAGAAAATGTATACTATATTCTATGCTACTTGGTAACTACTAAAACAAGTAACCAACAAATTAAGAGCTTCAATCAAAATATTTTAGAATGATGGGCTCTTTAAATGAAGTATAAATATACAGTGATAATTGTTAACTTTTCTCAATGCTTAGTATTAAGTTATAACAAAAAAAAGTTAACTGTGACAAAGGAAAGATGTTAGATTATAGTTGGCAATGGTCCTGTTGGGGAACTGACAAACACCCATAGCAATGTCCAAAACTTATTTCTGAAGCAGTACTGAATACATCTCTTAATCATGTTACACATCAAAATATTCAATATATGTTAAGTAAGTTAGAACAAATTGAGCCAACATCCATTTCATGTTTATTAGACTCTGAAGATGAACTGTCACGTAGCTAGAATTATAATTCAGTCACGATTTAATTTAATCAAAATTTCAGAAAAAATAATTTGTAAAAGAATATGTTGTTCTTTTGGATGGTCTTAATATTGATATTAATTTTAATGGAAAATAAAACCTATATTTCAACCTATAAAAAAAATCTCAGTTTTAAGATTTATAGTAATTATATGGACAACAATTACTCCTTTTTCTGCAGCAAAAGTTGATTACAATGCACTGGAAAATGAAATGCACAAGCCGATTAGAAGTTCAAATCATGCTAATAGAATAATTAGCTTTTATCGCAATAACTAGACCGGCCTAATTCAAAAGAACACAAAATAATGAGTGGAATTTCACAGTAGCTATTTAGCAAGGATTCTTTATACACTAATTACTATTATAATTATTAAACAAAAATAGAAAGTAAATATATAATAATTTATTTTGTCAATTTATTGTGGTTGAGGCAGGATCAAGAAGCCTCTCTTTTTCTGTTTAACCTCCACGGACCTCCGGATTAAAGGCCGAGACACTACCACTCGCACCACGGAGGCCAGCACTTGACAGGCTTACTGCACAGATATGAAACAAAATAGTTTCAAGACACATGAAAAAGTCACAGGTAATCAGAAAATGTTGACTCTCAGGATCCTGCATTTTCAGTTTGGATCAAGAAGTAACATAATCTACATCCACAGAACCCAAAGGAATTATGATTACCAAAGGATCTGAAAAGATTCTTAGACAAACAATCCCGACAAGAAGTTAGCTTTAAGGGTGCCTCCACAAAGTGAAAGGCTTCCTCTCCATGATCTCACAAAAATTTAATATTTTTTTATTCATTTCAACAGAAACTCCTGATAACATATTTTGACATTACCAGTCAATAATTTTGTATAAGCAAGCTTACTATTAGCTAATTAAAACTGCTTTCCTTCAAGAAAAAAACCATTCAGAGACAGCTACAGTCTTTCTAAAAGATATCAATTGCTCCTGGAATTATGTGGAGTGCAGAAGCATTAAACTATAAAGAGTCCCCCCACTGAAGGATGTTATTAAACTAAGAAAACTACAGTTAAGATATTGAACTTCCTAAAATTAATATAATAAACTTACTATAACAGATAGATTTCTATTTAGGAAGAGAAAATTCATAACGTACAGGTTCCTACTACAAATCTATTTACAACTGACTTTCACAGTATTTATGAGAAGAATAAAATTTTCAAATTCTGGTAGCACATGTACATCAAGCGGAGAATTTCAAAACCGCAAATTAAAGATTTTCCCTCCATCAAGGAAACAAATCTTATTCTTTAACATTATAAAAAAAAATTGTTTAATTTGTTATAACAAACTATTATCAGACTGAAAAAGATGAATTCATCAAGAAAATTTTATTATATGTCTTATGTTTACCCTAAATATTAAATAAAAACAGGAAAAAAAAAATCATGAAACAAAGAGTAATACTGTAAGGATTCTGTAACAGGACTGTCCATCATAATTTTAAATAATGAACCTTCCATAAAAAGATGTTACAGATAGTCCTCAATTTTATATAGCACATTGAGGAATCCCATATACAAAATCAGTTTCTGTAACGGGCCAGTATTAGTGCACTAAAAAAATATGTTAATTATAGAATATAACAAAATAATACATACCCGGGTATTAGGACATGCTTTGCCTCTGTTGTAACATTTATGAGTAGCTCTTTTATCATATTTATTCCATAGTGCCTGAGCTTTCCATGATCTAAGTTTGGCCTGAAATATTAAAAAAAAATAATAAATTTTAATTCATATTGAAGTGTTACTTCAAACAATGGAAAAACCACACACAAAAAATAAATCAAAATCACATTTCACTGGAGATTACACATTACTGTCTGCATGTTGAATGGAATAATTGCAAAATTTATAAGAAATCTGAAAGTTGTCACCAATCACTTAAAATAAAAAATCATAAAATATAAATATGTGTTCAAAAGAGTCATAATTTCAGATGAGTAAACTATCTTAATAGTTACTACAAGAGTATTTTAATGTATACAGGAACACATGCATGTACACATACTGTATATTCAAATTATATTTTCAAAGCAGATTGTATTTACTTATTGTACCGATCTACAACAAACCAACAATTCACTTAAATCAGGTTAACACTTATGGAAAAAGCATATGAGATCTCATTAAAAATATTAAACATCACTGTTAAAGCTCTTGGGAGGATTCAATGAGATTACAGTGATAAGAAGAATCAGGTAAGTATAATCAGAGGAATATAAATATTCAGCAAGCCATTTTTACTTTTTTTTAAACTCCATGTCAACAGTGATACATTTATCTCACTGCTTCAACAGCTCCTAAAATCTTCTGCATAAAAGCTTCAAGTTGCTGTTTCAGCCGAATTCATATTTTTTGCTTAACATTATCAATCAGGATATGTGAGCAACCCTATTAACGTTTTAGCAGACTAGAGGACGACCTCCGTGGCCGAGTGGTAGCGTCTCGGCCTTTCATCCAGAGGTCCCGGGTTCGAATCCTGGTCAGGCATGACATTTTTCACACGCTAAAATTCATTCATCTCATCCTCTGAAGATATACCCTAACGGTGGTTCCAGAGGTATAAAAAAAAAAGGAAGAGTCAAATCATTCAGGACTACATCAGGGCTTTAAGGCAGACCCTGAAGAAATTGCAACCCTCATTGATTAACCAACAAAATGTTAATCAAACCGTAAGAGTTCTGGTGCTGTCCTAATCAAGCAATACATCTCTAGTCAGATTACATTCTTTTTTTTTTTTCAACCTCCAGAACCACCGTTAAAAGGTATATCTTCAGAGGATGAGATGAATGAATTGTAGTGTGTGAAAAATTCCATGCCTGACCGGGATTCGAACCCGGAACCTCCGGATGAAAGGCTGAGACGCTACCACTCAGCCACAGAGGCCTGCAATTACCTGAATAGTCAGATTACCTGATTTTTTTTTTTTTTTAAATTATAGCCTGAAGCATAAATAAAACTTATAGCGTGAGTTACTTATATTGTCATCTCATTTTTTGAACTGATTAAGTAGGATCCATAATCCCAAAACACTGGTTTTGGGTGTTAAGTACATTACCAGATAAGAGCACAATTTTTAAATTTCTTGTACAAAGATGAAGAAGAATTCACCATTCCACAGAAGTGTGTTTCCATTGAATCATATCTTCATTTTAGTGAGCAGCATGAAACACTCATGATTCTATCCGAGAAATAATCTTATTAACTGAGTGTCTTCTCCTTTATAAGTCCACTGACATATTGAGGGTCCACTCATAGGCTCATTCGACTCATTTTGTATTCTTGTAAGGTGACATTTTGTCACCTACAATGAGTGGTTTCTGTAATTCAACAATAAAAATGTATTTTGTTGAAGTGATACCACAAAAAGCTGCTATATTGTCCGTCATTACTTGCATGTTGATTCAAATCTTTTTATTTTTCATGTTGCTGGTTCTTTTGTGATCTGAACAGAACAACTGGTTTTGGTGAAAATTTATCAAGAATGTTCAACAGAATCTACAATGCAGTTGGACACAGTTTTATGTAGGAAGCATCTTGATATTATGAAAAGATATGAAAACTCCTTAATGAGTATTCTTCACAAGTCAAAAAAAAACATACAATGCCAAACACACATACAGCTCCTCTACTGTATACTTAGCACTTCACCATTTTTTAAACACAGCTACACACACATTTGTATCCAGCACACATAACTAACATTAGCAATTGCTTACTAAATATTATTAAGATGGGCTTTGTCAACACCTAATGGTGACAGCTTTCTAAAATATATTCACCTCTATTTTAAGCTACTCCATTCAGTTTGCTACCATTTTCTGATTTTTCATTATATATACATACTTTATTTAAATGTGAACCTAAAGTGACTCCTATCACAACATTTTATCATATTTAAAACCTATGAGTTCTAAGAATTCTAAGATAAATGAATTCTTTGAATTCTAAGATAAATGATCAAACACTTACCTTAAGCTTTGGATAAAAAAGAGGAAAGTTTGTAGGTTTAACATGCAGCAATTCACACAGATGCCTGTAATGTCCAAGGATGGATTTGAATGTTGCAGCTGCACAAAACTGATCGAATACATCATTAGCAAGTGCAACTTCCGGTGAAATGGGAGTTGTCTTGCGATGATGGTCCATTGTCTACCTACAAATAAAACAACAGATAAATAAAATTGGGGAATTTATAACTTACAAAATACATTCCTGTT
The DNA here is from genome assembly GCA_010016005.3 of Zanna intricata. NCBI lineage: Eukaryota > Metazoa > Arthropoda > Insecta > Hemiptera > Fulgoridae > Zanna > Zanna intricata. The sequence continues at coordinate 39,350 of JAAAKQ030482959.1, forward strand.
AAATGTATTGTAATTTATAGAAATATATACACCTGCATTATCCAATGATGGACAAATAATTGTAATTTTCAAACAGTTTATTTGGTAAACTGAAAACAACTTTTAACAACATAATGTCCGACTACCTTATATATTTCCAGCATCGCTACTGATTGTATTATGCTACGAACAAAGAGAACTCTTTGTCTTGGAAGTCTGAACCGGTTATGTATATCTGTTTATATTACTTCATCATCGTAGTTAAATTTAATAATTTCTTGAGAGGCCCAAAGAAAAAGATATTTGATCAGATAAGGCAAGATCAGGGCTATTAGGTGGAATTCAATTTATATTTTTTGAGAGTGAAAAATAATTATTACAGAAATTTTATTAATTTTTAAGTAAAAAAAATTAAAAAAACAAAAATTACAAATATCAAGGCAAAACTATCACTAAAAACCAACTTTAAACTAATACCACATTCATACTCTATTTTTAAATAAAAATAAGTTATTTTTATGAGTTATAGTTATTTTTAATGCAAATATAGAAAATATAGAATTTAACTAAACATAAATAAAATTTAATGAAGTCCAAGAGGAGCATAAAGGACCTATTCTTGGATAACAAAAAAATAAAAAAACTAAGACACAAAAGAACTGATATCCTCGATGTATCAGAGTTTATTATGTACTATAGCAGTCCAGTTACCTTGCCACATTCCTCAAGGAGTGTGAATTAATAAAATCGGCAGTAGTAACATGAATGGTAAAAGATGATTGGCTACATGCATCATTAACAGAGGAATTTGCACATTTGTTACCCAGGATTCCCACATGGCTAGAGATCCAGCAGAAACTCTCTTGTGTGTTGCAACGATTCAACTCAGCGATTGCATTATGAATTTCATCGATTACAGGATGTCTAGCACACAATTTTTCTACAGCTTGGAGTGTACTGCACAGATAGCTACAAACAAGGCGTATGACAGTATTTTGGATTAATGGTATTCAAAGCTTTATTGATAGCGTACAGTTCAGCAATGTAGACACTTGTATAGGTCTATACAATAGGTAAGCAGATAAGTAATTGTCATTTACAAAAAAAGTGCATCCAACGGTATCATTCTGTTTAGAACCTTTTGTGTATATTACTCTCTCTTGGTTTGTCTTGGATAGAAAGTGGTGAAACATTTCCTAAAAGAGGATAGGACTTATTAATATTTTTTTTATCATATATGGTAAGGTCAAAATTAAGATTTACGGAGACTTCCCACAGAGGAAAGATTTTCCCACAGCTTCTGTTGGGAAAACAGAAGGTATGTCAAAATTTAAAATGTTCAGTAAAGGCCAGTTGCAACATCCATTGGTGCTGTTTGTCATTGATGGTTTTCATACCATTGTAAATGAGAATTTGCGAGGACTGCTTTAAAAACAGAGTGATAAGCAGAGTACAATGCTCCCTTTTAACTGTTTTATGGGTTTGATCCAAGTAGAACGGCTATCAAAAAGCAAACCTAAAAACTTAACTGTAGGAGAGATAGTAATTGGCTCTCCACTGAGAAAGAGTTGAGGAATAAGTGTCTCATACACAAGAAAAGACTACATACTTTGTTTTCTCGGGTAAGAAAATGAAGCCCATGACCTTGGACCAAGCATCAAGCTGAGCTGTAATATTCTGTGGTAGTCTCTTTGCTAATGCTGTTTACCAGAAGGTTTTATACATAGTAAAGTCATCAATAAATAAAGAAAATAAAACAGGTGACTGCACACATTTAGTAATACTGTTGATGGCTATAGCAAACAAGGTGACACTAATGCACTTCCTTGAGGCACTCCATTCTCCAAGGTAATACTACCCAATACAGAATCAGCAACACATAAACAGAAAGTTCCCTTAATTCCCCTGACCTACACATAAAGTTAAGTAACCCCTAATAAAGACAAGCATATTTTCCATGACTACCCATTCTTAAAGGATGTTTAGAATATTTTGTCACCAGGCCGTGTCATGTGATTCAAAGAAATTAGTGACAAGGTGCTGGCGGAGCAGAAAAGCATTTTGGATAGTTGTTACCAGTGATATCAAACAGTCAGTGGAAAGTCGTTCCTGGCAGAATCATAGTGCTCTAGTGATATAAAGGAATGTTTCTCTAAATAACAAGTAAGCCTGCAATTCACCATTCTCTCCATCAATTTGCTCAATATGCTTGTCAAGGAGATATAGCGGTAGTCTGAGAAGTATGTCTTTAATAATTCTAAGCACTGGTGAGACAATGGCTTCCAACCAGACAGGTGGGAAGACTTGCGCAGAGAACAACACATTACACATAATATGTTGTAATGCAAAATTAGAAAGATTTGAGGACATATTACTGAGACAAATGTTGTCTGGTCCAGAGGAGGTATCACGTGAGTTTTTTAAGTTCATGCAACAACTCGCTGAATGTAAAGGGAGCATGTAATTCACCAACATTTAATGGTACTATTTCCATCTATATCTTGTACCCCTGAAATTTGTTAGTACACGTTGACATGAGGGACACCAAATCTGCCAAATTAGCTGCAACTGCAGAAGATGATGATGTAAGAAGTTCTCCGTTGTGAATAAGTCCGAGGATACATTGTTTCTGTTATCTGAAAATACAGTGGATGTATCAGAAGCTCCTGAGCCTAACTGGTCAATCATTTTAAGTGTTAAATCATGTAGTGGCCAAATTAATTAGTGTTATCTAAAAAAGGCACTCTTTTCTCTGTAAATTTTTCCAGCATTTCACATTTCACTTTATTTCAAAGAGAATTCACAACTACCACTACAATCAACTGAATACTTTCAATTGAACCACCAAAATGCTTTATTAAAAGTATTCAAGAATTTACTTCTAAAAATTACAGATTTAATTTAATCTTCATCACAGTATCACTTTATTGTCACAAGGTGATGAGGTACCCACTCCACCCACAGGAACAGCAGAAGAGGTATGCTGATGTGGTGAGGCGTGGGCTGGAGGCTAGCAGTGTTCGATGACCCGAAGTGGTGTTTGTTAATAGAGTGGAGGGCTCCACTGCGACCAGCAGTCAGATGCGTAAGGAGCTGCAGGTCACCCTCGCGGAGAGTAAGAAGGGTCTGAAGATCCGAAATGTGAAGGAAACTAAGAAGTTGTTGTCGCAGATGATAAAGACACACTGAGGGTGATCTCAGAGACTGCGGCTGCTAAAAAGTTGCCGGTGACTGTTGATAAAAGGCGTGCGTGGAGGCCGCGGATGATAGTGTGTGACATTGATAGGGCACTCTCCGATGAGGATGTTCTCCCAAGTATGAGGGAACAGAATACCGACCTGGACGAAGCTGCCTTTAGGCAGAAGTGTAGGCTGGTATTTAAGACCGGTAGAAGAGATACCCGTTCTGATCACGGTGTTTTTGAGGTCGAACATGGTTTGTTCGAAACATTTAAGGCCCTGGGGAGGGTCTATGTAGACTTCGGCTCGTGTACAGTCAAGGAGTTTGTCGATGTTCAGCGCTGCTTTAAGTGCTGCAGGTATGGCCGTAGGGCAAAGTTTTGTCCGCATAAGGAGGTCTGTGCTCACTGTGGTGACGAGGGCCATAAGCGTGAGGCGTGTCCCC
>JAAAKQ030482960.1:0-16348 GCA_010016005.3 Zanna intricata
AATCCATGACTGGAAGCATTTCTGGAAGGCTTCTTTTGGAATGGCTTTCAGCTGCTCTATCATGGCCTTCTCAATGTCAGGAATGGTGTCAAAACGTTTTTTATTTTCAGGAAGAGCCAGAAGTCACATGGTGCTAAATCTGGTGATTAAGGCGGATGTGGACAGATAGGAAGGCTTTTAGCAAACAAAAACTCATGAATCAAAAGCGACTTGTGTGACACAGCGTATTGTCATGATGAAGAAGAAAGCCGATGGCCCACTTTTTTGGTCTTTTTCTTTGCACATCGTTTCGCAAACTTTCCAGTACCCCCTTGTAAAATTCAGAGTTTACAGTTGTTCCATTTGGAACAAATTCTGATTGCACTCGCCCTCATAATCGAAAAAAAACAATGACCATGACCTTGATGTTCGACTTTGATTGACGGGCCTTTTCAGGGCGAGGTGAGTTACTGGTTTTCCATTGAGAACTCTTGAATTTTTGTCTCAGGGTCATAGCCATAGACCCAACTTTCATCCCCATCTGCATGAAGACGATCTGCAGTCCGCACCTGCATGAAGACGATCGTTCAGTTCTGTGCAAACTGAAACATGATTTTCTTTTTGTTCATCAGTCAAAAGTCTCGGAACAAATTTGGCACTCACTCATCTCATTTGCAAATCATCTGTTAAAATGCTTTGCACGGACCCGAAGGAGATGTCTTCTTCAGTAAGCTCTAGAATAGTCATTCGCCTGTTTGAACGAACAAGTTTGGTCACTTTTTGCACATTTTCATCTGTTTTTAAGGTCGAAGGACGTCTCAACCGTTCCTCGTTCTTAACCGACTCATTTCCACTTTTAAATCGCTCATACCACTTGTAATTGTTATCACATTACCACCATACACTGATTTTAAATTTCATAAGCTTCTTTGGGACTTCTTTTCAACTTGAAACAAAACTTAATGTTAATGCGTTGTTAAAAGATCCATGTTTCACGACAGACACAGCAAACACAACCTCACTGTACCGGCTATAAAAGCAGACTGACAAGCAGGAACTTGTTCAAACTTGTCACTGACTGTCTCAACACATGAAGGTATAGTTGAAATAGATGCAGCGTAAGTAATTGCTGCTATAAAAATTCATTCACCATATTTTTTTATCGCACCTCGTAAGTAAATGAAAAATACATAAAATTCAAATACTTACTTGACTTAATGTATCATTTGGTAACTTAGATCTTAATAAAACTCTAGTAAGAATTTCCTTTCGAGCATGTACAGGTGAAGAAATGATTGTCTTGCAGATATCATTATACAAAGTTGGCACATTATCTGTACATAAAATTGTACAATTATTAAGAGACATTATTTAAAAATATCATAAAATTTAACAGTAATAACACAATTAGAATAAAAACTGTATTACACAGTATGGATTAATAATCTTCACTCATTAGCTTCTTTTTATCTCTTGTTATCACAGCAAAATTAACTAGCAATTTGAGTAAATGTTTCATCAGTGTAATCGATACTTAATTATTTTTACATGCTATCTACAAACAATATTATGCTTGAATACCAATCAAATTTATTCTCTAAATTGAGAAATTTCATTCTCTTAAAATAAATATTTTTCTTTCTCTTACGTTAAAATTTTTTAAACTATTTTAAATATGGAACTTGTAAAACTAAAAAAAAAATATCCTCAAGAAAATGGCAACTTCTCTTTCCTTCTCCCCCCCGGCCCCCATTTTGTTATTTTTATATAAAAATTTTTATCTCAAGTACGTATAGAGGAATCACATTAGTATTTGATAAGCATCGTGGGACTAGTTTTAAAATTAGCAAAAAATTAGGACTTAAATGCCTTTGCAAATTACAAAATGGTGTCATGCTTATTATTCAATCTGTCATATCTCCATAAATATTAGTTTTTAATCAAAATTGATGTTATTGCTAAAATATTAAGCCTTTTATTTTAAACAAAATGACATTTTATTTTTTTAAATCAGTTAACAAATAGCCGAGTTATGGCAGAATATTGATTTAGTATTTTTATTTTTGTCTTCAGTCATTTGACTGGTTTGAGGCGGCTCTCCAAGATTCCCTATCTAATGCCAGTCATTTCATTTCATTTCAGTATACCTCCTACATCCTATACCTCAAATATAAAAATTTGTTTTACATATTCAAGTATTGCTTGCCTGCACAATTTTCCCCATCTACCTATCCTTCCAATATCAAAGCAACTATTCCAGGATGTCTTAAAATGTGGCCTATTAGTCTGTCTCTCCTTTTAACTATATTTTTCCAAATGTTTCTTTTTTCATCAATTTGCCGCAACACCTGTTCATTTGTCACTTTATCCACCCATCTGATTAACATTCTCCTGTAGCACCACATTTCAAAAGCTTCTAATCTTTTCTTCCCAGGTAATTCAATCATCCAAGTTTCACTTCCATATAAAGCTACAATCCAAACATATACTTTCAGAAAAGTTTTTCTGCATTTAATTTAATTTTTGATCTAAACCAATTATATTTCTGACTGAAAGCTCGTTTCGCCTGTGCTAGTCGGCATTTTATATTGCTCCTGCTTCATTCATCTTGTAATTCTGCTTTCCCTAATAACAAAATTCTTCTACCTCCATAATCATCATTCTACCTCCAGAACCATCATTAAGTTATATCTTCAGAGGATGAGATGAATGAATTGTAGCGTGAAATTAAAATGCCATACTTGACGGGGATGACATTTTTCTTTCTATTTTTATATTCAGTAGTCCATCCACATTATTTCTACTACATTTCATTACTTTCGTTTTGTTCTTACGGGTAGGTAAAGCGACAAAAGAAGAGGTGTTGCGGCAAATTGATGAAAAAAGAATTTGAAAAAATATAGTTAAAAGAAGAGACAAACTTATAGGCCACATATTAAGGCATCCTGGAATAGTCGCTTTGATATTGGAGGGACAAGTAGATGGGAAAAATTAAGCAGGCAGGCAAAATTTGGAATATGTAAAATAAATTGTTATTGATGTAGGATGTCCGAGGTATACTGAAATGAAACGACTGGCATTAGATAGGGAATCTTGGAGAGCCGCCTCAAACCAGTCAAATGACTGAAGACAAAAAAAATACTTTTCTGTTATAGCTGTAGCAGCATATATTGCTATAGTTCAAAAGGAAAAATCTTTGCAATTATTTTTTTTGCAAATACAATCTGTAAGGACATTCCAAAAAATTGTACAATCTAACATTATATCTAAGAATTTCACACAAATACATCTACAGAATTATTATCTATTATGGAATTAATATTATTTTCTTGTTTGCTATATTTTTGTTTTTACATTTATAAAAGTTGATTTATTTTTATTAGTTACTAAATATTATGCATAAACTGTTAAATAAATAGCTATTATAAATATGAAAGTATACAATCTGTAATGTATTTATATTAGGACTAGATTTTACTGGTATTGTATTATCTGCATATAATATTATTTGACTATGTCAAATGTCATTAACACATCAATAAAAAGAATTCATAATATTAAACCCATATCAGTGTGTTTCTTATATAGTTGAACTCTGCTATTACATAGAAATTATTATCCTAATAATAATATAGTATTTTCTGTTGTCTCTAATATAAGATTTTTATAATAAATTTTATTGTGGTCAATTTGATTTAATTTGTACCATGGCAAACCAATTGTTTCATCTTGAGATGTAATCAAACATTAATGTAATTATCATTATTAAATACTTATTATGCCATCTTATACTAACCCCAAAAGCACACAAAAACACAAAACAGCCACAAATATTACACAAAAAGGATAACTCAAATTAGAATAAGATTTAGTATAAAGTAAATAAGTATCTATAAAGAATATAAAACTGCCCATGAAGTAAAAGAGGTTTTATTCTTTAAATTTAAACATTTTAAATTAGTGCCAAATAAGGGTAAGTGATGGGAACTTGTTTTTAAATTGATACAAGTTACAAAAAAAATACTCGAATTTAAAGAAAAAGTGGAAATTATTTTTTTAAATTTATTTTGTCACAATTTTTTAGTTTACTTTATTTAAAATATGTAATTTTATAAAAATGCTGCCTGTACGGGAAAAAAAACTGTTTGCAAGAAATGTTACGACAAAAAAACTATGCATATTGTTAAAAAATAAGAGTTACTCTATAAAATAAGAGAAACAATATACGCAGACTGCTGCAATAATGTAACAGCTCTGGAATGCAGGCTAATTATAATTTTTTTTTTTTTTTACTTAATACTAAAAATAAGTTTTACTTAAACTCTCTTGTAAAAATTATTTTGAATATCAGATTAACATTATTCTATGTACAATCTATCTATATATCTCGTACTGTTGTATAACTTTTATTATTTAGACAATATGAGATACATACAATCCAGTACTAATCAAGGATTACAAATTTTTTTTAAAATTATTTTTGAATCATCTATGTTGACAATATAATTCTTTGTGACCTTCTTTTAAAAAAACATAAAAATAATTTATTTGATGAACAAATTTAAATTAAAAGATGATTATAAAATGAAATACATGTTGAATCAATGACCTTCTCTTTTTTTCAAATTGGTTAAAAATCGATTTCCATATACTTGTTTAGTAACAGTAAATTTTAATCAGATTGATATTTAGTAAAATACAAATTCTAACAATTCTGTGTAATAATATTTTATTACTGTCTACTCTGTTAAAAAAGAAACAGTACAGTGGATGGTTATACATAAATGCAAATCTATCAAATCAAACAACAGAATGTTCTCATTTTACACAACATAGTAATTAAAATCGGTAAGAAATGACTATTATATTTTTATTGCCATTTTTTTATAAATAATTAAATTATGTTAGGAATCTTATCACCAACTTATTTAAACAATCTTTTTTTTTTTTACAATAAGTTGAGTTTTTAAATAATATTAATTTAAAAAATAAATCCTGAATTTTGCTGCAGTAATTACTTAAATAATATTTTATTACTGTTTATTTAAAATCATACTGAAATCTTAGATTATTTTTTATCTCCTTGTAAATGCATAATTATTATCTGTGTGTATCAATGTGAATTATAACAAGTGCATTTTTTTATAATTGCTTCATAATGCAGCTCTGGTCACAGTTTATCTGTGATATTTTCAGGCAATCACTAGAGCAGTCTTTTTGTTATCTCTGGACAGCAATTCTATCATTACTCTCTTGATTTCATAATGTATAATTGCAGTATAATTTGAATAAATAATTTATTTACTTATTTGTTAGAGGAGATTTAATTTTTAAAAATAAATCATCAGTTGAATAAAAAAGATTTTTTTTTAAATATGCCTTAATTCGTTAATAATTTACCAGTAGTATATTTGTATGAAGCTCTAAAACATAACTATTCTAAATTAATTTGTTTATTTAGAATCCTTGGTGGAACTGTCTGTTTAATAGAAGTGTTATTAATATGTGTGTTAACTAACATTAAAGAAAACATTTGTAAGAGTTTGGGAACTGTAGCAGTTTTTAATTCAGAAAATTCACATCAATTTTTATCAGAATATTTTTTTTCTGATTTAAATACAGAATTAATAAATAACTATGGAACACACATTATGTTACAGCAAAAATATTTTTTCTTAAAATTTGAATTAAATTGAAAAAAAGAAAAAGTTTAAAGTTACTTTGAGACAAATACTAAACATAATGAAATAAAACCATTACTTCTTTTTATTAACATAATTTTTATTTAAGAAATTATAAGACAGCAATAAATATTGAAGTTATTATAAACAAAAATTGTACGATTAAACAAAGATAAATCACAAGGAAAGGTCACTAAAAGATAAGAAAAATTTCTTCATCCTTATTAGGTAATGATCGAAATAATAGTTCTTAAACTGGAAAATTTATATTTCATCCCTTGGCAGGGAAACCTCCTATGGGTTAAAAACAAAATTTTACAATAGAGGAAAAAAACAAAATAATGTTAAAAACTAATGTAAAACAGACTCTTTATTAATTACCTCATGTTCTATTAACTCTTATGTGCACAAGGCTACACATGTGATATTTTACAATGTTAATTAACAATAATTCAGAAAATTCTTTATGTGCATAATAGTGCACAAAAGATTTTACATGCACATTACAAATTTTCTGAAAAATCTCTAATGTCTAAAGATATAGACATAAAGAAACACATAAGAAATTTTTCCACGAAAACAATAAGAAAGCTTAGGTTTAAAAATTAATTTTTAATCATAGCTTAATATATAGCAGGTTTTGTAAAATGCTAAAGATAGGTCAAAACAATACAAAGAAACCCGATTTTACCAAAAGTTGACTTTTTGAATGAATCAAATATTTTCTATTGCTAGCATGCAACAATAGCGTAGCAATAATTTGCAAAATGAAAATGTTGGAACGAAATGAATAATGTTCAAAATTACACATTTTCTGGCATTTTATTTTGGTGCTATCAATAAAATTTAATGTGATCTTCAAACCTGACAATTTTTTTTGAGTTAAGAACCTTGTTTATTTGCTTTTTCTTTCTTCTACAATAGGAAATACATAAAAAATGTATTTTATGTCCTTGTTTTAAATGTTTTTTTCTCTTAAATTACTAATTAAATACATTATTTGTTTTTTTTTAGATCTGATATGAACTTTACAATTTTTACATTTACTTTTATTCAACAATTATTTTTTTTTTTTTTTTAATTTCAGATTAGTACAGTGAAATGAAATTAACAAAAAAAGATTATGTGTAAGGAAATATCTTCCAGAAAAAAACTCAGAACTATATTAGAAAATAATGTTCTAAAAATCTCTTCTGAAAGCATATTTTTAAATATTTTCAAATTCAGTTAAAAATAAATTACTGTTAAAAAAAATATATGAAATTAATTCATCAGTTTTATAAATATAAAATAAATAACTATTTAAAATGCTTGCATCTTTCAAGGAAAATTGGGTAAGGAAAATGTAGTGGTAAGATTAGCAATATAATTTTGTCTTTTCTTAATTTTTTAAAAATAACTAATGGAATTCAACAAACAAAACTTCAACATTCTGTGTTCAAACGTCTAAATTTTTTCAATCTAAATTATTTTTCTCACAGGGAGAATTACTCTATCTAATTATTTGTAATTTCTACAAATTTAACAAGGAAACCATACATTCAAATCTCAATGATTCCATAAGACTTTCACAATCGTTCCTTCTTTCATGTAATTGATAGATTTATGGTTTATTTGGATAATTTATTTTAACTAAGGAACAAATTTATAATTCTATATTTCGTTAACTTTTATTAGCCGAATAAATATATATATTTCCCAAATGCTGCATTACAATACATATAGTTTCTTTAAGCAAAAAAAGGATAAAAAGAGTTTTTACAGCAGTAACAAAGGTGTCCTACATTACTTCAACAATGTTTCTTGTATCCATCTAAATTATTCGTTATATGTAATAGTTTATATGTTATATTTTCTACTTTCACTTTTCTTCTATTTTTTTAATTATTTTTATATAAAATGAAAACACAGGCGATTAAATTAAAAGTAAGCCTTAGAAAAAAAAAGTAATAAAGAATTGTTCATTCATTAATTGCAGAAAAATGAATTGTAAAAGTTACGGTACAATCTTACGCAAGCACTAACTTTTTTTAATGAACTTTGACTCACATGACTTTTACTAATGAATTTGCGTCACTACTACTATGATTAGGTTAACGAAGTAAATTATTAGTCTACAAACAAATTTACAAAATCATGATTACCTATAACTACATTAAAATGAAATTTAAGGTAATTAATAATTTCCTATAAGGCAGTCTTTTAGGTAAAACGTCCCTTATATATCAATAAAAGTGATAAATTACATTCATACATACCAAAAGTTACGTCATGTGCCATATTGACATTTCGTGGTTTTTGTAAGTTTGATTCGTTTTTTATTTTCTTGCAGCCAACATAAATTTCAAAATACCCTAAAGCTGAGACTCAATCTAGGACAAATAGAAAGAATTCATTTTTAGTAATTACTGCTTTCAATTTTCCTTTCATAGGATAATGAATGTAGATAAATTAGAAAAAAATACCAATACATTAGAAACGCATCTTTAATATTTGTATTATTTTTTTTTTTTTGTAAATTTTTAAAGAAAGTAGTTACAGTTTAGTCCTATAATTCTGAAATGACATATTAAGATTATGTTGAAAATATTTAGAATTAATTTTTAATTTACTATTACTTTAAATATGTAATTCAATTTCTATAACTGCACATAGTTTAGAAATGGTTGTGTTGCTTCACATTGTCAGAAGTCATATGATTTTTTCCAGTGACTAAAGCTATTTCGTAGTGGATGAATGTTATGTTTTAGGGTGTTTACTTTTTTGTGTACGTAAATATCACGGGAGTAGAAATTTACGGGAAATAGGATGTTTCGTTCAGCGTCAAATTTTGATAAACTTTTAGGTATGTATTATTTTATAACTATTATATGAATTATTGTTATTTTCCAGATGAAATATTTTTTAAGTTCAGTTCCATTTTTATTTTGTTTTAACGTAACTAATTAATGAAGTTCTTTTGAACTTACTTGTTGTCTATTTAATAGAGTAATTAGAATGAATGGATTATGTTCTGTTTAATGCGCAAATAAATTACTTCACATATTTGTGATTGGTAAGGTAAAATTTAAGAGAATTTATATTTTTTAATTCCAATGAAGTCATGATTTTGTAAAAACATTAAAGCTGTTTAAATTTTTGCAGAACCTAACGTTGACATATTGTTTTTACAGATAAAGCAACTAGTAACCTCAAATTGGAACCAGATTGGCCTACTATTTTGAAGATTTGTGATCTTATTCGTCAAGGCGATGTACAGTAAGTAGTAGTAATTATTTATACTGTTTAAAGAAATAAATGTAGTGTAGTTTAATTTCGTTCAAAAATATATTTGTAATTGCACCATATTTTTTTTTTTTTTAGTATGTGTTTAATTTAGGAAAAATGTTAAGTATCACACCCAGCTAATTAGTATTTTAATAGAATAAACAATTTACTGTAAAAATTAATTATTCTGTAGGTACAGTAGTAATGCAATTTATTGTAATTGTGTAATAGAAGAAGGTTACTTGTGAGTAAATTAATCACATTTGGTCTCTGTGTGTCTTAAATACTTGTGGTTGAAGTGAGCCTACTTGGCTCTCTATTGAAAATTTTAGCCAACATATGTTAGGTCCCTCAGTTCGATATCTGGGTCAGAAATATTTCACATATTATCTCTATAAAGTTACCAACCTATCATTGGGTTAAAATAACAGCCATTTCCCATTTTTGTCAAACAATGTTTATATTCTGTTGTATACAAGTTAGTAAATCATCTTGAAGATCTTTTGACCAATTTATTTAAAATTAAATCAAAGATTTCCTGTTACATGAACAACTTTATTCTGATTAGTATTTGACAATTTAATTAATGAACTAATATTATTTTTCTGCATCCTTATTTAATGTCAAGTTAAATATTGTTCATTTAATATATATATGTAGAAGTAATCATCTGTTGTGTTTTTGTTCTGTAGACTACATTTTTTTATTATGATTTTTTTTACATAATTTTACAATTTTTATATTACATTTTTTTATGAAGACTTTTTTAAATTTGCTATTTTATCTGAATCTTTAATTTATATTTGTTAGTGTAACATGTCTTTTTTTTTTTATTTATTCTTGTTTTTATTTTATGTGGAAAGAGTAAAAGTTTGTTATACCTATTTATATTGTATGGGCTTGATATTTTACATTGTTGAATTCTTCAATTTTGTCTTTAAGTAACATGGGTGTGTAAATAGTCTGTGAATATTATTTCTTAAAGCTGATAACCTACATGTAGTTACATAATTTAATGTTTCGATGAAATTTTCTAATATAATGTCAGAAAAAAGTCGTAAACATCTTACTGACATGATGTTTTATTTTACTTAACATATAATTTATTTTAATTAATGACTACCAACTATTATGAAAATAACAACCTTAATTTCAATTATAATCATACATATAACATTCCGTATACATGGATTCAAATTTTTAGTTGTAGTTTTAAATAATCCCTGAAGATGAAGTAATGAATCTAAAACCACTTGGATAATACATTATAAAAAAAACTGTTGGTAAGTGGAAATATAATATGTTTTTATACAAGTTTAATGTTTATGTAAGATTTCTGTCATTGTTTGTGTTCTGCATATTTTAGTGCATTTAAGTTTGTTGCTATTTCGTTATTGTACACCTTTAAAGTAGAGTGAATATTTAAAATAAACAAATTTACAGAACTGCTGCATATTTTTTGTAAACTAAACCAAGTTTAGGTTATTTTTATCACAATTTTTTCAACTGTGTGAAAATGAGTCCAGTGCATAGTAAAAGTTCAGCTATTATATGCTGTATTTAATTTTAGTGTTGTTCAGTTTTTTTTTTAATGTATTTTAACTAGAATATTTTAAATTTAAATTGTTTACCTCATATTTATTACCAACTTATTTATAGTTGTAGAATGCATATATGGATGAGCAAACCAATATTGAATGAGTGGATGTTAAACTAACTGTATTATTTGCTACATGTTCTGGCCTTATATTCGTTTTTCTTTGTATATAAGTATATAAAAGCTGACAACAATATTTTTATACTTTCCTGGCAGTGGTTATTTATTCTTATGTAATGTAAAAATAATCATACATGAAAAAAGTTAAATAAGTAGTAATAAATCAGTATTTTTAAACATTGATTCGCTCCCACACCTACCACATTTCCCCCAAGTAATTTTTTGGGCCATGTACTATACTTAGGAAGACATAAAAAAATATTCAGTTAAAAAATATGCTATAAATAAAAAGAAAGACTTATCAGTTTTTTGGAGGAAAGGGGAGAATTTGAGGGCAAATTTTTTTTTTTTAGTGATAAGATAAGCATGTATACATGTACCGAGCTTATTATAAAGTGTGGTTATGTTTGTAAAATTTTAAGAAAATTTATCCCAAAGAAACTATCTACTGCCTCACCTTAGAGATATTGACCCCCAAACTTTTACCAACAAATTGCTTCATATACATGAGTCTCTGTGCCAAATCTCATGTAAAATATATCCAGTCAAAAGTTATTAAGATTCAAATCAAAGACAGTAACAAACATACATATGTGTGAATATTACCTCTTACTTTTTTTTTTGTTTTTTGAAGTTCCTGGGTCATGAAACATCAAGAAATGTAAAAAAAACCCATACTCCATTTTCTTTGATCGATTACCATACTTTGCTTCTTGTAGTGTAGTTCTAGATCTATGATGCCAGGAAAGTAATAATGATAATAATATTTTTTTTATTATTTGTTATCCCTTTTACATTAACTTTCATTAATATATCTTTATGTCAAACATATAATGAGGTTATTGATATGGAAATTATTTGCTTTTAATTATATTTCCAATGATGGTTACAAAATATATTTTATTTTTTCATCATAAAAATTTGTGCATTTTTGTTAAATTATTTATTATCTTTTACAATTGGTATTGTAAACAACATAAGATAGATACATTAATTATTAATTAATAATTATTACTGATAAATAAAAGAATAATTGAAATTTACCACATAATTTTAATTGCAAAAATTATAAATTGCCAAATTTCACTATTCAGTATAGTACTACTACTATTAAAACAGACATTAAAAATAAAAGTGCTGTGAATTTGATGCAGCATAATATCCTACAACTAACTGTACATTTCACTATGATTTTTCCATAAATTGTAAAGTTATAAAAATATTAATATCTAGTAGAACTTTTGAATTATGTGTTTGTTTATACAATAAAGTTTTAACATACAAATTTTCATTCTTTCTTGTGCATAACAGAAATAAAGATATTTGGCCAGTCAAATACAAATCATACCTTTGTTTTTAATATTTATTAATACAGATTAAAAATAAAAAACATTATTGCTTTTCTATATAGTCTCATTAAAGTTCACACATTTTTCCCAGTATGTGGGGATTTGTGGATCACTTCATAAAAGGTGTGAGGACATGTCGTAAGTCAATTGCCTATAAACTCCTCTAATCATTGTCACTCATGAATCAACATCCTCCTGTGCCTCCTTCAGTGGTCAAAATAAAAAGATTGCAGAGGAATAAATCTAGTTTGTTCTACTGGGGGGATAAATCCTGGATGTTTAATGTTTTCCATTAACTTTCATTCTGTTATACTGAATTCTAATAGCTTTGTGAGGAGAATCGCATCTCCTTGGTTGACAGAACCCTTTATTCATATAGACTGCTTTCATTTTTTCAGATAGGTAGCAGGGATACTTTACAATGCACATTCATGGAGAAAATTAATGTGCAATATGCCTTTCCAGCCCCAAAAGACTATTGCAAAGATTTTTCAAACTAATAGATGCCTTATGATGTGTTATTGGATGAGAAGATGTTTCTCTACTTGTACATCACTCCATAGTTTTTGATTCGATTCAGTGTAGTGATGGACCTATGTCTCATCACATGTAATTATTTAATGCAAAAAAAGGATTTCCTTTTCGTCGAAATCCATTCAAGAGCCTTTGGAAAATTTCCTCTCAGACCTATTTTTTATTTTTAAAGTCTTGGAACACATCTTGCATAGACTTTGTGGAACTTGTGTGTTTATGATGATGAAATTGGCACTTGCATGTCCGATATAATTTCCCCCCTTCTGAAGCAATTTCATCAATTATCTTCAGTGAGATCACAGATCAATTGAATGTTGTCACCATCATTCTTGTCCTTGTAAGCCTGTTGTGACTCATCATTTTTTACAGCTCCATACCTTTTTCTCCCCCTCCCCCTTCATACCTTACTTTAAATTTACTCTACTGACTAGTATAGTTGGGTCATAGTCGTAGACTTGGGTACATGAATCATATCCCCAAACAGTAAACAAAGTGTAGTTAAAATTTCAGAGGGTTTGTTACCCTGATTCATGAGAAATTTCATAATAATATTCTGTGCAACTGATTACAGATCTCTTGCTATGACATGAGATTAATACTAGAAAGTTGTGAATGCAGAGTTGGCTGGAGTGTCCATTCTCTCCCCTCACCACACTTAATACCCCTCCATGCCAGCCTACTCATACACAAACCATGTAGAAAAAATCAGTGAATACTATAACTAACCTTCAATCAATTAAATTTATATATTACTAACTTTAATATATGAACTATTGAATTTATTTCTTTCAATTCATGTCATTACAGTTACAAGAAAATTCATTATTAAGATAAGATTTTGTAGTTTTTATTGCAACTCTTTCAACACATTTTATCTTGTATTTTCTTGGTAGTTGAAAAAAAAAAGTTTATTCTTTATCATATCATCAAACATTTCAGACACATTGCAGTGTAAAGATTAGCCTAGAATTAAAAGAAATTGAAAAGTTATCAAATTCATACTCATTAAATGGCAATGATTTGGTCTAGGGAAAATAGAAGAACTAAGAAAAATATCATTAGTTTTAAAAAGGAAACTTCAAAGAGATAGAAGAAACCGGTCAGCCAAAACAGATAGGGCAGAGACTGCATACAAGATTGCTAGAGGAAACCTTTTTTATGCGATTAAGAATGCAAAGAAGAAAGTATAGGAAAAATGGTAAATTATCTCAATATCAACCCATGGGGCAGAGCTTATCAGAGTATGTTGAGGAAATTTAGATCACCATTACCAGTTTTGTCTAGAGGTCAAGCTAAGTAGGCAATTCAAGTTCTGTTCCAAACCACAATAATAGGAAGATAGACTGTGATTTTACAAACAAAAAAAAAAAGAAGAAGAAAAGTCAGGACCAGATGAGGTGTGGGGCTCACTTTTGATAAGACTGGCAGAGACTGATCCCTGGCTTTTGCCTGAAGCTTGTAGCAGATCTCTGTATACCGGAAACTTTCCATGGAACTGCAAACTGGAAAAACTACTTGTAATGCCCACGTAATACAGGTTCATTAATACATTAATGTAGTCAAGAGAAAACTGCTTACAGGTGTAGCAACAGCAGTTATTCTTTATTTTGTCCCAGACTGGTTTGAAGCACTCAATATCCAGAGAAACATTAAAAAACTAAATTTGAGTCAGAGAAGAATATACTTAAAAATCACAGCCATGTATCATACAGTGTCTACAGATGCAGTTAATGTTATGGCAGGAGTGCCACTGATATTGCTACAAGCAAAAGAGCTTAAAAGGAAATATGAATATAAATACAAGAATGGCAGGATCGATGGACTAGAGCATTATTGGGGAACTGAACAAGACAATTCATTTCCTAGATTGGCCCGTCGCTAATGAAGAGACATGGGAATGTGGATTATTACATGCCACAGCTCATCTCTGGTTATGGAAAATTCAACACATACTTGTTCAAATTCAAGAAAAAAGAATTCTTTGAATCTGTGTATTGTGGGCAAACAGACATAGCACTTCATACGTTTTTGAATGCCCAAGATGGACCAAAGAGAAGATACAACTATTTGGAAATCACACCTGAGGATATCATTAAGAAAATGTGGAAAGTATAGAAAAATGGCTGTCAATTGAGAAAATGAGAAGAGAGATTCTAACTTCCAAAGAAGAAGAATATAGAGACTGGCTGATGGCCTGAAAAAAACATTCTAGAAGGGAAAAGATCCGAATGGATGGGGGTACCTTTGGGGCTCACTTTTGATAAGACTGGCAGAGACTGATCCCCTGACTGAATCTGGCTTTTGCTTGAAGCTTGTAGCAGACCTCTGTAGGGGGGGTATTCCCCATTTGAATGGGCACAGGGAAATATCAAGACCGAGACCTGGCGGAATGGTATAGCCAGATTCGGTTCACCTCACCCTGGAAGTTAGAGGCGGACACAAAGAAAATCCAAACCGGCAGGCCAACCTGCCATGCCGAATCTACTGCCAGTAGGCGGGGAGGCCCGGTAGAGGCAAAGGACACCCCCTAGGTTGCCTAGGTCCGATTCAGGGGGCAGGGATGAAAGAAAAATAAAACTAGTCATTTTAAGCATGTATAGTAAGCAGCATTTGCTTTTAATACTGAAAAATTAATGTGTTCAAGTAATTTATTTTTAACCAGATAGGGAAAATAAGTTGTTGTAGGCAATATTATTCTACTCTTAACTTATAGCTAACTATTTGTATTATTATTATTGTATGTTTTTCCATGAATAGTAGGTCTAGACAGATTAAATAACTTATTAAACATGATTTAATAACCCACTAGTTTTTTAATGCACAAAAATTTGCACACGTGAAACTTTGGTGTAAATAATTTTGGTCAAAAACATTACAAGTTTTTTTCTTATAAATATCCTTCGTAAAATTATTAAATATTTTAAAATAACAAATAAAATATTTATTTAAAATTTAAACTATTATTAACGTCAGTTAGATATTCTATCTCTGTCCTTGCACCAAGTTAACAGTTTGTTTACAATTAAAGAAAATTATTGTTATATAATTATAGTGTGTGTTTATATTTATGAAAATTATAATAAATAGGTGATGTAATTTTTCAGGCCAAAATATGCTCTTGCTGCTATTAAAAAGAAAATGTTCAATGAAAATCCTCATACAGCAATGTTTGGTTTAATGGTAATGTTGCTTATTTATATATATATATATTTTTTTTTTGTGGTGGAAGCATGAATTAAGTGTACAGTTTTTTTAATTAAGAGTAATTATCAAAAATTGAAGTAAAATGATATATATTCAGCATTTTGCTTTAATGAAAAAACTGTAAAACAGTAGGAGAATTATTGACAAAAAAAGTTAATTAATCTGTGTCTGTAAAACACTACATTGATAGTATCTACTTGTATTTATTATTGAAAAAAAAAACCTGTATTATTATTGAAAAATTATATAATATTGTTTTAGACAGTCCAGCTTAAAAACAGAAATATGGCTGAAAACAATTTAAACCTTTCTTCCTTGTTAGCTATCACACATCCTATCTGCAAATACTCTTTTTGTAGCATTTGGTAATAGTCATTATTTTTTATTTTTTTATTATCAGTGGTTCTTTTTAATTATCCAGCCCTCCTATATTTGTGATGCATGTAAAACATTTGAGTTGAAAGCAGTGCTATTTAGAGTGAGTTGCTTTCTCTGAAAGTAGTGATATTCAAAATACAGCTAGTATTGTGATAAAGAATGAGATGTCACTTTAAAGGTTGAATCTCACTTGCATTTTGGTGGACTTGACATTCTGACAGTATGTTTGGCTCAATGAA